>JAOUZG010009953.1:110568-126414 GCA_026289955.1 Argiope argentata
TATATATATATATATAATATGGTCTATTTCTTTTTAAAGCAACACATCACTAAGGCTTTTTTAAAATCTCGTTTTCAAGCTCAGTGTTTATGTTATGATTAGACAATAAATATCAATTTTCCTTTTTTCATTGTTTTCATAGGAACTTGCAACAAAATATATTCACTTTCGGCTGCAAAAGCGGTAAAAATAATATCCAATTGCTGACTCTTTACTTTATCTAAGTTTCTTCCATTACTTTAAATAGTTTTTTTTACTGACGTTCTGGCTTAGGGGTAGCGTGTCTTCCCCGTGATCTGGGCTTCCCTGGTTCGATTCCCGGTTCGGGCAGGGCTGTTCTTCTGTGTTCTATATGTAAGAAGTGTGAAACTCTTTCCCCTTTGAAAAGGATTGTGCAAGCGTATGTGATGAGTGAGTAGCAAAAGTTGCACTCTTGGCCTTAATTAGAATTGCTACAAACAAGAGACGCTGACTACCTCAGCGAGCTTGTCCATAGCAAGCACCATAAGAAACAAGAACAGTTTTTTTTTCCTTATAGTTTCTGAACTTAACAGTTTTATTTTTAATGATATTTATTCTCGGTTCTTCTCCTTCAGATTAGTTTACAACCATTCTAAACAGTCTATTAAGCATTTGAAAGCATCAAACTGGTTTTGTACTAACTGATATTAAAATTTGGCGAATAGAAATATGGTCTTACCATATTATTCATATTAAGCCTGATTTCAAATTTAGTTTATAATATGGGAATGCATAATCCAAAAAGTATTTTCAAATGTTGAAGACTTGCATGACTGTACAGAATTTAAATAGTGGCTCGAATTCAGGAATTCGTCGAGCTGAGCAGAATGACTCAATAACGAGTATTACTTCGTCTTCAAGAGCAATTTCGGCGGAGTGGCGTAATGCATCCTAATGACCTAATTTTAAACTTCGGAAAAAAGAGAAAAATTAATGTCTGCGAACACTGCGAAAATAATTACACTCTACATACATAGTTGAACGAATTTAAAAATTTTCAAACATTTAGGTTAACAGAGAGGGACACAAATTGATTGATATCTTACTGAAGCAATGTTCTAAAGCTATTCTATTCCTCTTTTTTTATTTATTATGCTTATTAATCTTTACAAATCTTTTTGCTTTTTATTCTTCTTCACTCCTTCACTTTTTAATTAAAAAAACCGGAAAAAAGAGATACAAAATTTAACAACCGCAGTGAATTGCATCTTCCTGAAACTTGCCCATTAATGAACGAATCAAATAAATTAGAAATTTATTATTCTGTTACCTGATCAAACGATTTTCAGCAATAAGCTTTTATATTATTTTAAATTAATAATCGTGCAATTTTTTTATTTTAAATTTTAATAATTTTTTAAAATAATTTTTTTGCCGAATTACATTACATTATAAATAGTATGAACCGAAATTCAAACCGTTTTCATTGCTTCTTCAAATACTTAATCACATTATTTTCTACCATTGTTGAAAGCTAAAGAAAGAGAAATTTTTTAACCCTTCTCAGTCCGAAAAATAATTAGATGTAAAATTATTCACCAAATACAAACATTTGCTTCTTGCTATGAAAAATATATATACATAATTCTTTTAAATCGAATTTCTTTGAAAAATTAATCTGCATCTCTTAACCATTACGTAATTAGTTTTTAACAATTAAATTTGTAAAATAAAAATAATAAAACGTCAAAATGATGCACAATCTTGAATGTCGAGTCACACTCGACATCGGACCGCAAAGGGTTAATATCCTTGTAGTTTGAAAAACAAATAAGAAAGTTAAATATTGCGAGATTTAGAGGATAGATGAACCGGACATTTTATTTTTCATAGCTCTATGAGATTGCCTTTATTAAAAAAGCTAAAATAACATGGCTTTAATATTAGACAATTTGGTAAAAACATGTCTAACAAAAAAAAAAGGTCTGAAGTCAAATGCAGCATAATTCTCCCAGCGAATCACTTAGCTGTCAAAAAAAAAAAAACCCACTTAAAATAACTCTTCTTATTAAAAGTTCTTATCAGTGTCGTTGTTGTAAAGTTGCCGTAAAGAGTCTATGTCATTCTGAAAAGGTAATCATAATCTCCTTAGTATGGCTGGTCAATGTCAAACCAAACTAAACTCAAATTTGGAATCAATGCAATTTTTCAGTATTGTAAGGCCACAACCTTCAAGATGAACAGGACTGCGATCTGTGTGTAGGTTGTCATCATTGGGGAGAGAGGAAAGCATGATTAGAATGGATCGGCAGATAAAACAGAGGATGGATTCACAACAAAAAAAATTACATGTCACATGTAATAATACTTTATATAGGTACTGAAATTGCGGTATAGTAAAATATCAACTATGAAACCATATATATTGCTAAGAATTTGTAACATTGCTTCCAAGTACAGCTAATTCGTAAGGAAGGCACATTTACTGACAGCTCTAATGATTTTTTTTTACTGAACATTTAGAAATTCCCTTGCACCACTAGGTATCCCACGGGGTTTACAGAAGTAGACAACACATTTCATAAAGACTTCCCATACAGAACAGCTACTCACGCATTACATTCGCTTGCATAACCTCTTTTACAGCGGAGAACATTCAAACATACCAGAGATAGAACAGATACCGGCACAGATGTAGCGCATCTTCCTCGTGTTCTGTGAGTCCTGGGTTCGATTCCCGGTTCGAGCATGGTTGTTCTGTGTTATATCTGTGAGATGTGTGAATGCCCCCCCCCCCTGTAAAAAGAGGCTGTGCAAGCGCGCGCGTGTGTGTTCCATCCTCATATGAGTTAGAAATCAGACTTCTGCCCTTGGTTGCTCAGGGGTCCGCACCCTCAGAAGCTTCTGCACCCCTCTTTCCGTGGTAAAAAGCGGACACGACATCATCATCAACAACAGATAAAGAGCAACCATCACCGAACCGAGCCCACGGGGGAGAAACGAGAATGGGGAAGACGTACCAGGACGTCGGCAGTTCTGATGATTGCTGGCCGGATATTGGATTAATGACCCCCGATACTTGGCGACAAAGTTGGAGAAATGGAAATGACTCTGGGGACAATACAGAAGAGTTCAGAATCTCCAAGAATTTTGACGTTAAGTCCATAAGGAAAAGATTTACAGAGATCTTTGCCTAGGCTTCTTTGTCCTGTCTTTGAAACTATAAAAAAACTGGGAAACCTAATTGAGGTGAACACAAACGATTAATCAGTCAGGAATCGAGCACTGATTCGTGTGCCGAGTTTCGTAGACAAGTATTGAGGAACACATTGTGTTGTGTGTTGAGTTATCAGCTGAGTAATAATCAAGTCAGTGGTACGTTGGCAATTAAATGAAACTGACGCGGCCTAGAACATTAGAAGTACTTGATTAGTTGCCTGGAGCTCTCTTTGAATCCTTCTTGATGCTACAGTTATTTACTACTGATTTAATATTTTGTGTAGTTGCTTACTATAAGTGTTGTTTATGAATACACTTGGCTATATTATTGCCGTTTTTGCTCTTATGTGGATTAAGCGTCTTTATTTGTTATTGAACTACTGAGTTGTACACCAGATGCCCAACTAATTTCCACAACAATATTTTGAAGTTATTATTCGATATTTTTTAACTTATTACACATTTGCACAATGTGTATTACGGTTGCAAATATAAATATAATAAAAATATTTAAATAATTTTTTTCAAATTTATGTTATATTTTTGATACGTTAATTATCTCATGGGATTTCAGAATTTAAATAAAACTGATAAAAAATTTTAATAATCTTCGCAAAGATCTACTTGTTTATTATTTTTATTAATTAAAAATGTAAATCATATTTGGGAAGATAAGGGTACCAAATATTGTTTTTTTAAAAAAAGGAATTTTACTATTTTGCCTGATTTAATTTATGTATATAAAAAAAGGAAAAATGCATTGACAAATGCCTGATCAACATCGTAACGCTTTCGAACTCACTTCATCTCGGATCGCAGACAATGCTGCCGAAGCGGAAAACCCTAAACCGTTCGTTTTTTTCATCACTGCTTTATTACTCGGGCATAGATTTCGAATACTAATGTTATATGCGGCACGTTGTTGTGCGTAATACGAAGCATGCAAACAAAATCATAATCAGAAAACAAAAATCGCAACATAGCGTGACATTCTTATAGCTCAATTTATTTAAAAAATTTAATGTTATATAAAAGTCTTATGACTTCTAGCTGTGTCATTAGTGGTCATCTTCAACTCATTACCATTTATTTAAAAAAAATCTTTAAAAAAAGCCCTTTTCATTTTACATATTTTTTGGACGAAAACATCAATTTTCACTCAGCAACTTTACTAATTCTGCATAATACATTTATTCATCATT
Organism: Argiope argentata; assembly: GCA_026289955.1. Classification (NCBI taxonomy): domain Eukaryota; kingdom Metazoa; phylum Arthropoda; class Arachnida; order Araneae; family Araneidae; genus Argiope; species Argiope argentata. The sequence goes on from JAOUZG010009953.1 coordinate 114,951, forward strand.
TCATTCCGATTTCTTCCATTTGTACACTAAATGTATTATCAATCTGTGAGAACGTTTTTAAGTTTAAAATCCAGAGCAAAATTCTTTTCTCTACAAAACAAGAATTCAGAAGAAGAAGAAGAAAAAAAAAAAAAAAAAAAAAAAAAAAAAAAAACCAACGGAAAACAAAATGATACTTTTTATTACATATTTTTTAAAAATTTTCTCAGCAGCATAAAAGTCGATTGCATCAGCTTACAATTTCTCTTATCAAAAATCGTCTATCGGCTATCATCAAAAATCATTATATTTAATTACGCGAAAATAAAAATCGATTAGTATCGGCATCTATTGAGAAATTAATTTACATGGTACGCAGATGAAATAATTTTAGGCACTTTTGGAAGAGCATTGATAGCTTCTTTTCGAGTTTCAAATCAATTTTTTAAACATTTCTTTAATAATAAAACTGAAGCTGAAAGCGTTTTGAGGCTACAGAACGTCCAATAAAGTCATCTCTACGTCCTGTTAGGTTTTGATTATTTCTGGTACAAAAATTTGGAACATTTTTCCAAATTTTAAGATTTTATGTAAATTTTACACAACGAAATTGGTCTTGGGGCCTCATTTAAGGCAAGATTAAACTTGAAGTTGCATATTCAAGCATTTTTCTTTCTTGTATTTGAAAAAAAAAAAACTCTATTGAAATTTAATAAATATTATCTCCATGTATGATTTTCACCCGGGGACAGATATGATAAAGCCCCGGAAATATAAAGATCTCTAAGAGAAAGATTAAGGAACTTTATCTTAATTATAGAATTTTCTACATGAAAAATAAGTTTCGTATTTTTCTCATCAAACAGGCAATTTACTTTTCAGAAATAAGAATCATGTTCAGAACTGTTTAAACATGAGCCTTGATAAAAATCAGAGCTTTATTAAAGCAGAGTTTCTGACTATGGGGTGGGTGGGTGGATCTTGATTGCTTGTCTTTGAGATATTCATTCGAAGAGGGGGGTCGGTTCTTGTAAATATAATCCCATCAAATATTTAAATTACTTATGAAACATATTACAAGTTTTCTTGAAAGTGGGAAAAATTGAACAGAACGCAATTGACAATTAAATTCCGAGTTTAAAACTCTGAGCCATGACAAGTTAAATATAAATGGTGTCAGAAAGAATCATTACAAAATCATTTCTAATTAACTGAAATGATTGTTAAGAAGTACTTACGAGAGTCTTCAGATGCGAACACAGTAACGACTTACCGAGTGGAAGTCGGAATTTGTGATTTCACTTGGGACATTTTTACTTCGAGTGCCATCACAGCGCAGAATATAAAGAAGGAGAGAAAAAAAAAGAAAGAGTCAATTACTATTCGGTTTTCGTCCACTTTCACACCTCCAGCTACGACTACAACCCGATGAAACACGTTTCTGCAGCCACTCACCAAGTGATACAACCGGCCTTTATCTCTCATCATTGTGTAATCGGGTTTCTGTATTCTGAAATCAGCTCCACTTTCGAATGCGCTTCTCTTGATTAAGAACGAACAGTGAATGGCGAAGATAATAAATTTCCGATAATTCCCACCTGGGAAAAATTCCCATGACTGCATGCCAAAGCTATCGTAGTTTTAGTAAATTTAAACATCGACTGTTTGCGGTCTGGTTTTATATTTAGAAATGATTTTTTCAAAATTTTACGTTGGTGACAGAAATATTATCGATTACCATCATTTCAATTTATTATTATTTTTTCTTGTGTGTTGCCTACAAGTAGACAATCTTAATTTCCATCTCTAGATTTCGAGGATATCTGTCTCAGATGTTCCTGGGGTTGAAAAATATATCGGTAAAAATATTTGATAACTAAATCTGATGGAGTGGGGCCACTAAAATATTCACGCATGCTCTCGAATATTGACAAATTTGCGCTTTAGAAGCTTTTGTCCCTAAAAGTTGTAATCAAATTTTGACAAAAAAAAAAAAAAAACACGTTTTTACATGCTTTTGAAACTTTAGAACGACAAATGTTAAACGCCTCGTTGGATTTGGTTCAAATTTTGATAGAGGTATATTCTATCGATGATAAATCTGTGCACCGATTTTTACTAAGCTAGCTCTCTTCGCTTTGTAGTTGCTGCTTAATCTGATACTCGGACAGCCGGACAGACAGACTTCAAAACATGGTAAAAAATCTACAAATTTGGTGTAAAAATCACAAATTTCCTCCATTTAGATCAAAGCGTTTTTAAATTATAATCGTCATAGACAGATAGGCATTTTTTTCAAAAATATGTTTTTCGAACTCGGGGGAGGGGGTTAAAATGTAAAAATTAATCAAAATTTCGACTTCAGCTTATTTTTTTACGCTTACAGTACTTTAGTTATACCTACCTATAGAAAGAAGAAAGACAAAATAAGGAATTCGATCGTTCTTTTTGGAATTTAATATTGCCTTCAAAATACTTCTAATGAAGTATATATTTGACATTTATGTCGTTTTCATTGAAGAAAATTGCCGTTCATATGAAACAAAAATGAAATCTTCTCTTTTTATAAAAATGGAAATGCTTTTGTGTGTATATACTTGTATAGTGACACTTTACAAGTAAAGGGGTTCACCTGCAACTACCAAATTGAAATATATACATACTTTACTAGTTTAGATAGTGCTTCTCCGAGTGGTTTTAATTAATCGATTTGATTCATAAAAATTAAACACAATCTTGACGATTTCCCGTGATAACGTTCAAAAATATTACTGTATGAAAATAATATGTTTCTTTTAAAATTCAACTAATTTATTTGTATTGATGCTAATTTTTTGCTATTTTTAATAATTTTTGAAAGAATCTTTTAAACGTATATTTTACAGCATACAAGTGGTTATTAAAATAACAGCTATCATTAACTCCTTCCATCTTGGACTTAAGGAATCCGATAGCAGCTCCACCTTTAATTATAGTCAGTTGATACCGAGACCTCGGACTGAAAGCATTGATACCGGGTCTGCGGGAGGTAATCTGTAAATTCCGTTCAATCTTAAGTGTTTGTGTGTGCCGTGAATAAAAATTGCTTCAAAAAGAATACGGATTACTTGAGCAAGTGTTTATTACTCATCTGTAGTGGCGGCCCTGGACAATAAGGTAAGCCCAATTATCTTAATTAGAATTACATCTAATCATTTTTGCTCATAAAATGGCAACAGCAACAGCGCAAACGAATTCAAGAATCTTTAATAAGGCGTTGTTCCAACTTTGAGATGGAAGACAACTTGTTTACCTTGGGAATCGAATCATAGAAGTGCTGAATATTGTTTACAGAAAGAGTGTATCAATTTCAACGGAAATATTGTGAATGTTCTGGGTTGGTTGGTTGTCTGTTTTAATGGCACAAGAGCCAAAATTGACCATACTGCGCCAGACTTATGGTAATAAAAGAGTTTTCGATTAGAGCCTAAAAACCTTCAATAAGAAGAAAAGATGTTTTGGAAGTCAGTGTTAAGATTGTAAAATAACACGTTGTAATAAAACTAATTTAAAATTATGGAATTTAAATGGAATTATAAAAACCAATTGCTTTTATAAAATTAAAAAGATTTTTGTGAGGATTTTCCCCCAACAGCGTTTGCCTGTTCAGCGGCGAGCAGTTAAAAAATGTAAGCGATGAAAATTAAAATCAGGACATAAAATTAAAATATGATGAATAGATAAAATCACTTGGCATCTCGAACAGACGGGAGCTCGATCGCCAAATATAAGATATTTATGAGTCATCCGAGTATGTCCAACGCGGAGTCGAGTCAAGTGAAAGTTCAGGGAGAGACCGGTGAGGGACTCTATTCCGGATTGCTTGCTCTAAAATTGATCGTAATGGTTCAATTATATTGAAATATAGGAACTGTCATGGCCGCATATTCAGAAATCATACCTTATTTTATGTATGGAAGAAAATGGTGCAACATCCTTGATTCGCACCGCCGATCATTCTGTGACGTCATTATAGCCGAGCTTCCAAATAATTTCAGTTCGCATTTCTAGTACTGATTCTGCTATTCCTGAGGATTTGTCATTGTCATTTGTTGTGTAATTTGTATCTATCTATATCATTTTTTACTTATTTTTCGACAAAATGGAATTGTCTGAGCAAAATCGTATGGATATAACAACCGATAATTTGTCTTCTAATTTCCTAAACGAAATTGTTGAACACAATGAAACCATTTCCATTAGGTGTAATTTGAAATCTATAGATGTATCAACGAGTGGGGGATTTTAAATTGGGAAATTCAGGATTTTTACAGGCCTGTTGTATTACCGAATCAAATCTACTAGAATGTAATATTTTTTTGTTATTAACATTAATGAATTTTCTTTTGTATAATAATTCTGTAGCAATTTTAATATCTTGAACTTTGTGTGTGAATTTAATCGTTTTATTGTTTAATTAATCATACTTATTTTACTTCTTGGTGTTACTATGATATATTAGTTTATAAAGCTCAGCTTTTATTTCCAAGCTTAAGTCGCATAGTTTTATAATAATAGCCATTTAAATTGTATTCTAATTTATAATTAAACCTTGGGATTTTGACACTCACTATAGGTAATAAGTTTATAACATAAGTAAAAATTCTACTTCTATTTGAATCTTTGCTCCATTTTCTTGTATTTGCTTTTCTAATTATTGGTTTTAGATATTGATATTTTATGGCCTATTTACTTGCTTTAATAATAAATGAAATTCTTTATAAAAGTATTAAATATTTACAAATTGTCTAATAGCTTAACTGAATAGATGCTTTTTGATAAATAAAATACAATTTATATTTCAATATTCAGTCTTAAAAAGTAGAGAAGAGGGTGGAATAAGTTTATTTTCAAAATTGAACCATGTAGCAACTGGTTTCTTGTATCATTAATATGTTCTGATCTTTTTTTTAAATTTAAAATATTTATTAAAGTTGCTGAATTTTTCAAGGGTAAAGAAATTTAAATAGTGTTTCTAAATCGATTTTTAAATTCTCCTGGCTCCATTTACATTTCGATATATTTATAAAACTTTGAGATATTGAAAACTAACTATAAAAGAAAATATGCTTTTCAGGATTCAGTTGGAATCATTGCAATAATCCATATATTTTGGCTATCAATAAATGCAGTCGAAATACATTCGTCAGTAGAGCAATAAACTTAGCATTATAATGAAAAGTTCATATCAGTTCAAGAATTGCAGATAACTTTTGACAAATATTTAAAAAAAATCACTACTAAATGTCAGAAAAATTTAAGATAAGATACCTTTATGTATTCCAAAACACTTCACCAATCTGCTTATTTTCTTTGAAGTGAAAGCACAAATTTCTAAACAGAAGTAAAAAAACATAAATGTATTATTTATTCCAATGAAAAGGCTATAAACAACTTACTTTTATCTGAGCAATTTATTTTTTATGAATTACTAATGAGTAATTAGCTGTTAACCTGCTGTTGCTTGGAATTAAAATACATTTATACGTAATTATTATGTTAAATCTAATTTTTGATAAGTTATAATGCATGCAATCATTTTACTACTTCATACTATATGATTGACTGTTTTGGGTTATTTATATTTGAGGGAAGATTAAGAGTACAACATTTTTATCCTTTCTTGTAACTTTTCAGACAAAATTAAAATCGTCTGCGTTAAATTTCAAAAAAAAAATTACGACAAAAGAAAATATTGAACAGAATTGAATTTAATATTATTAAAAATTCTGAATTTTATAATGATATTAAAATATTTCTTGTAAAATAATTCTTCCCCAATTATTTTTGAAAAGCGACAAATTTACGGTCAATTGCTAAGCAAGTAAATAATATTTGTAATTCGAAAAATTTACTGCATTTTTCTCTCGTCATAAATAATCAGTATACATAGTTGACCCAGCAATTAGGGTAAGATGTGGAATACAGAAGCATATACACGATTTTGATTCAAATAAAATATTTTGTGAATTTAAGACATAGTAAAAATTTTTCTTACTTGAATAACAGAAAACTATTTTAAATATTATTAAATGAAAAATTATAATGAAGAATAAAGATAGCAAAAACCAATGTATGAGTAGATAGTGTATTAACAATATCGTTAAGAAATAAATCGAATTCATTCAGTTTAAGCGATCAATTTATATGAGGCATCAAATCGAGGTTGGACCGGGAATTGCTGCGGCGTCATAAATGTTCTATTAATGATGGTGCCACTTGACTACAGTTATTGAGACTTTAGAATCCATGTGGTGATTGAGATCTGTGGTCGTTTCTCTAGAAACCCTAAAAGCTAAAATGTTTTGGTTACAGCCGCTCCAGCAAGTCGAACTCCTACAATTTCGCCCTTTTGAAAGACTATGAGAAATGACATTTTACAATTTTCACAAAGTTTCAAGACGTACTCAACGTCACTAAAGCTACCTCATACTAACATGACATACTTCTTATACAAAAAAAATATGGTAACCATGATCATATTTAAATACTTATGAATCGTATTCTTAAACACCACTTTTATTTATGGGTGTTTCCATTATTTTTATAACCCTCTATTTTTCATATAAAATAAAAGTTATTGTAAAATTAAATTATTTTAAATACGGCTTATGACAATGAGTTTTACTCTGTTTAAATGTTGAGCCTATTTTACTTTTTAATTTCATCTATCAGTTTTGTCAATACAAAAAAATTCTTCTTTGGACATTTTTAATTTGGCTTTTATTTCTTAGTATCTTTTAATATGTGAATCCAAAAACTTAATTTTAAGTATCATATTTTGAAAATGCTGAGATTTTTTGTGTGCTTCCCTTAATATATCTCTTATTTCAGCGTTTTCAAATTTTTAGTATTACATTTGACACATCAAAAGCCTTTTTTTAGCGCTGTTTTTAGCTTAAGCTTAATGAATAGTTTTGAATTAAATTAGAGAAAGTTATGAGCATAGAAGAAACTATTTTTATTGATTGAATATCTTTTTCAATGTCTTCCTTTGTAAAATTTGCTTAAGAATTAGTCAGCTTTTTATGTATAATCTGTGAAAAATAGATTACGCATATTCCATGATAAAGACATGAAATCTCGGAAGTCGGAGACATTTCGAGATTTTTTTAATTAATTTTCATCATGATATCAATTTTTTTTATTTCTTCAAGCAGCATTCTTTTTTCAAAAGATAGTGAAGTGATGGGTTGAAGGGGCGCTTAGCTCCGGCAGGGGCTTATCCCCGGTAATGGCAGAATCGAGAGCGACATGAAGGTCAGTATTTGCCTTTATATTCTTCGATGAGCTTCAGAGATGTTCAACACATGACTGCCGAAGCTGGAGTGAGGCGCATGACTGAATTTAGATGGTAATTTTTGAGTGCCAGTGCCAGTGCACTTCTACTCAGTATGAAAGACTGTGGCGCCTGATTTGGAAGCCCTGGGAAAACATGCTTATAGAGCGATTTAGGTTTGGTCATGGGACCGGGTGAGATGAAGATGGCAAGAAGGTGACGATTATTTCAGTTTAAAAAAAATGAATGATGAGGAGTACAAAAGAATCCTAAAGGAACAGGACAAGGCGTTATAGTGGTTTGAGTGGGAGCTCCCATTTGGTGGTGGCGTAGGGGTAGTTATGCCTGCCAAAGCGGCGAGCAAATACAACTTGATTTGCTAATGTAGGATTAGAGTGGTCTTTTAATTTGAGGAAGAAATTTCTTATGTGAGGCGCATTGGAACTGTGCAGGGCTGCTTGACTACTAGGATTGTCCAATCAGAATGGCGGGATTACTATTGTGGTCCAATAAGAAGGCAGGATAAGAGAGCTGGCATTTTTCAGTTTTGAAGATAGAGCTTTTGGTTGAATACGTGGGTAAGTGAGGTGGCGAGTGTCAGGACTCAACACTATTGGTTGGTGACAGGGTGTGGGGGCTCGAGGGTATACCGTTGCCAATATTGCTATGAGAGTATCTGAACTTGAAGTGTTTTTAATTAATAATTAGCAGAAATTAAGGAGTGGAAAAATTAGAATTTAAAAAGAATATTTCGTGGTCTTTTAGATATAATATTAGGGGATAGTTAGGAATCTTAGCAATTGCATCATTATTAATATTATTTAAGTTATTGAAGAATTTGAAAGTCCTGCAGTTGAAATATCTTTATCTGCAAACAGAAGCAAACATTACCCACTTTGCCATTTTCCATTATCTCTCTGAATTCTAACAAGATTTCAGGATTGAGATCTGTAGGTTTCTTAAAGCTGTTTTCGAAAAATTTTGAGGGGCCTCGTAAGTCTGGTGGAAATATCTCCTCTTAGGAATCGGAAGATGCATGTTCGAGGTCCGATTCCAACGAAGAACAGTCGTGCAAGTGGCCTGGTACACGCCAAATACGTCGGTGTCAAATGCTCTCCTATTGGATGCCAACTCAGATGTCATCTTCGTTCATCTGACCATGGTTAAAAATTACAAGTTCCTTCCCAAAAGAGCCCTGGTGTTGAGGGATGTTAATATGGTTGAAGTCCAATTTTCAGTTCATGCAAATTTCTATCTCAGAAATTTACAAATCTTAACCTTATAAGTTTGCAGTATAAGGTCAAAGATGGTTTATCATTCTGGAAAATAATATTCGAAATATATTGTAAAAAATAGTTACTTACCCTTTATTTGTAACTATCCATGCTACCATCAGAACTCCATTTAAACGCTATGTCTGTGCTTACTGAGTTATAATTATTTCAAACAACACACTTCTTTTTCTACTAAGGACACCTATTTTATAGTTAAGCCAATCATAACTGAAATTTTATTTTAAAAACTGTGTTCATTGAAAGTCTATCAGAACCAGCAGTATATTATTTTTTTTTCAGTAACTATAATATCAACCGACTCCTTTTCGAAGAAGGATTAATGAAGAAGATCTAAGAAAAATTAATAAATATTTAAATATTTTTGCTTTTTTTGCCCTTTCACCCAACAAAATAATCTGGAGTTTGCTATATTTATGTCTCTATAAGTTGTATTCGCATCAATTAGCCATTTAATTCAACTCCCATCCCACGAACGGTATTTCTGATGAATGTTGGATTTACCCGTGCGTCGTCAGTTCCAAGAATGAATTTGCCTAGGTCACTGTTATTTCGCCTGCTTTTATTAAAAGTGTTCATTCGGTAACTAAAAAAAAGGCATTAAAAAGTAAGTTATATATCTCCAGAAGTTATTGACCCAACAGTGGCGTTAAATTCATTTGAAGGATTATGTGCTGTCTATGTGGAACATAGGCCATTCATAAAGAAATGATGATATTCTTCTGAATTTATGCGATAGAATATCTTGGCGGGATTCCCATTGTGCTGTTCAAACAAAATTGAATCTGTATAAAACGAGGATACAAATGTAATTTTAATATTTCAAATGAAGTGCTTCTCTAAGACGATAAACGATGTTTTAAGTATTTTTTAATTGATTTCTCTATATTTAAATACCAACAGGCAGCTTATAAGTGGTGAATTTATCTTATTAAAATGTAAATTTCATGATTACTCATATTTAAGTCAAAGACTTATATATTTTTGGTTTATTTTAGGCCAACTGAGTAGAGTTCTGTCAAGTTTGCCAAGTAATATAAGATCTGTCTGTCCATTTCTTCGAATACAAGATAACCTGATAGCAACAAAACAAAAAGAATAAGATGGATAAAATTTGGTACACAGATTTAGCATTTAACACACAAATTCGTATCAAATTTGGGCGTAAATCCAACAAGGATTTAACCTTGTAAGATTTTGTCTTCACTTTCTGAAGCATGTAGTCAACACTTGACTTAAATATATCTAAATCCATTTATGAACAAACTTGAGGTATTATGCTAAATTTTGATTTCAATCAGTATGAAAAAAGGAAGTCAAAAATGCATGTTCGTTGCTTGTGTATTAACAGCATCCCAGCGATTATTAGACAATATATGTATGCCATAGAGCTTAGGGTATTAGACCGTCGATCTTTATCGCCAAATTTGAAGCCGTAGCCAATGAGTCGCTAAATCACCATTATTTTAAAAATTGTTCAAACTAACTGCCGTCCGTCATTTTTGTTGGTTTCGTTGGCGTCAGCAGTTTATAACCAAATTTGAATCCGTCTCCAATGAGTTACTAAACCGCTGGAGATCGTTGGTGTCGACGGTCTAATACATAAGTACCAAGGAATTTCAAACTAAAATCACTAAGCTTCTTTAAATAATGCTAAAATAATGCTTTTTTAAAATAGTTATTTCAGTAATTTTTCTTTATACAAAATAAGTAAAACGAAATAAAAGTTGAATTCTTATTCTTTAAATCCTCTGAATACCTTAAAAGTTACCAAATGCGTCATCTCCGTATGTGAATGGATTTTACCGTCTTTTATCTTCTAGGCTTCTCAAAAAAATATGTTGGAATCATGTTTTATCTTTTTTGTCAACAACAATATCAGTACTTAAAAATGGGGCCAAAACAAGAATGAATTTTTCCAAATTTTCCCAAAATTATATTCGATTTCTTTCCGACTTTTTAAGATGAAATTATACAAGAAAGTGCTATTTTACGGAGAACTTGAAATAATCCTCATTCAACTCTAAGAAAAATATTATTCTACATTTTTTATATTTTTCTATAATTTATTCTGTGTTGCCTATTCTTGCTCAAGGAAATATTAAAATGTATTTTAAGCTACTGCTTTTATTTACACCAGAATTTTCACTCAGCTTATTCAAAATATTCAATAAATTTATTTTCATTCAAAATACCGCAGGTGTTATTATTTTTTTATTTGTGAAAAAATGAATGAACGGCAATCAAAGAAATAAACTGAATCAATAAATTTTAATTGCTACTTTGCTTTATCCCAATGCAATTTTACAGTATAGGCCAAAAATCTTACCGTAATTCCTCACATACAAATTCAGATATTCTGTTCGTAAACAAGAGAACAAAATAAAACTGTATGTTTAAAGCTCGAAAATAAAACATTAAACCAATTTCTTTACGTTCCCCACAAACATAGAGGGCAGCACTAAACTAGATATTTTTCTTTATGAAACTAGAAGATGGGTCTACCTTGAAGCACTAACAGCTTAATAATATCTTCTTTTAACAGATTAACTAACGAAAGTAGTAGTAAGAAATTCCATTCATTGGCAGAGGGCTTAAGAATTGCTTTTTAATTATTTGTATTACTCTTTAGAAGCAAACATCATCGCCATCGTCTTTTTATTTTTGAATCAGAATGACTCAAACAGGCAATCTAATCATTCCGTCCAAATTATAACGAAATTGATTGATTAAAATAAATCCAAATCACACAAACCTCTAAATCGAAATCCAATTTTTTGATATTTCACTTTCTAAAACCATGACTTTTTTTCGTTAAATACAAAGTTGAGTTGTTTCATTTAAAAATATGAATTTTTTTTAGACTTTTAAAATT
>JAOUZG010009953.1:139733-150532 GCA_026289955.1 Argiope argentata
TCGGGAACCGAGTTGTCTGATGAGCAATATTTACAGCATATATAGTTAAAAAACTTAACTTTTTCCCTTCAAATCGGCTAATAGAACAGGTTGCAAATAAAGGCTTCATTAGCGAGCAGGATTTTCTGGAAATCACATCCTTTCAAGAAAATTGGATTCGGTGATAACCTTTCTCTAATAATTTTCACTGTTATAAGCTTTTATTTCGTAAAAACATTTCGCCACATTACTAATTATCTAAAACAAAAATAGATAAAATTCTGAATAATTGCTAGCTGCGAAATCAAGCAAATAACACGTAATCCGTCTTATTCCCTGTTTCTTGTCTTCACAATAAAATGAAGATATTTACGAGTCATTTCTGAGAAAAATCCGACGCGGAGAATTATTTGTTTGGGAGAAATCTCAACGCATCGCTTTGATTTCTTTCATGCATTAACAATTTTTGCATTTCGATCAAAGACTTTGACAGTATGTATCGCATCTTTTTTTCTTTTTTTTTCACATACTATTCTCTACTTTCATTTCATACTAGAAAAGTTGAAATTTTAGCAACCATTTTTTATGTTTTTATTTTGGAGCCCTAATTTTTAAAACAGGTTATTTTATGTTTTTTTAAATATAGTCTTTAAAAAATAACAAACACAATTTAAAATTTTATTATTATTATTTTTTTTGAGAAATAGAAAATATTTCTGGTTTTTCCAAGTTAATATTTAAGTAATACATTTGTCATTGAACATCACAAAAACAAAGTTTCTTATCGATAAATACAATGATCGATTGATTTAATTAAATATGGAATATAGTATATGCACACCTGGTAATGACTTTCAAAAAAAATACATAGAATGTATCCATCCAATTTATAATGATGATTTATGAAGTTAAAATAAAAGTAGAAAATAACTGAAAAAAAATAGGATCGTCTTCTTTGCGTGTTTTTAAAGAACTGTTTTTTTCAGTTGGAGATTGCGAGCATGAAATCAATTCTCTTCCTGTGCCTTCTTTCTTGTCTATGTGCTGTAGTATTTGCAGACTTTTGGGAGCCACAGCGTCAGCATTATTCTAACAAAAATGGTGAGTTGGAACCTCAATTGAACATTTCAAAATAGATAAGATTCATTTAGAAATAGTTTGTTGATGTGTAATTTAACAATTTCTTGTGAAATTGATGTTCTTTTATTGCTTTCACGTATAAAATATAGTAATGGTTAAAAAAATCAAGAATTTTATATATTTTCAAGTTTTCTCGCTAATGAGAAGAAAAAGCACTGTTTTCGGGCATATGAGCAATTATCGGGGAAATTTCGCTTCTGACTTCCTTGCATGTATACCAATTATGTCGCCTTTTATATTAACCATTCGCTGCCAAGCCTAAATTGTATGAGGTTGTTCCCATTGCCATTTCTGTTTTGAGTGTTATTGTTTATCTAAGTTTATTATTTCAAAATAAATGCTTACATTTTGTGATAAATAATCATTTACATGTATAAAAATCAAACACGAGTATACTCGTGGTTGGAAATGGGAATAACCTCTTACAATTTAGAATTGGCAGTGAATGGGTTCAATAAAGTAGAATTTTTGTAAAAACAATTTGTTTATAGCTCTTTTTCCCAGGTTTTTACACTTGTATATTTATGTTTGTGGCCATAAAAAATTTGGAAGTTTGACAAATTGTACGTTATAATATATTGAAAGCATCACGAGTTTATTCGTGCTGACAATGGGTAACACCCTGCCAGTTACGAGTAGATTCGTGGTTGGCAGCGAATGGGTTAATATTTCTGAAGGAAAAAAAAATCAAATTTACGTTTGGAGGGACAGACAACTGGCGATTTTTGTCCAATATTTGAGAGAAAATAAGTTCTTTAACTAATATATTTTATTCCAGAGTGCCGTTTCTTTAACTGTTTTCCAATTCTAAAATCTGTAAATGATTTCTTTGGTGACATTTTTCAAATATTTTTGTTCAGTTTGCTTTTTTCGATAAAGCGAGATTAATTCAAATTTCTGCTCAACAGTATTTAAATCTTATAGTGTTCTAGTTTTATTTTTGCTGTTTTGGGTTCACATCTTAACAGATAGAGAAGGGCAGTATTTTATTTCCTTATTTTTTCGAATCCATTGAGTTTCTTAATTAAAACAGAGAAGCCAAATTTTTGAGTGATTAAATATCTTCTCTGGTTCGTACACGAGAATTTAAAAACTGTTTTAAATTGCTGATAGAGTCAAGTAAAATTATTTTATTTGACTTATGAAGATACTGAATCCAAAACAGATTCTTCTAACTTACGAATAAGTTAAATAAACATTAAACAATTGCTTTACATGTTTATACATATGTAAATGCCCTGACTAATTAGTTACTTATTTGTTTCCATTGTACAGTTTGTTTTTCACCGAAGAAAAAAGGCCCCTGTCGTCGCCAATTACGAAGATTTTACTACAATGCAACTCATAGGGAATGTCTCCCTTTCATCTACGGTGGATGTGAATCGAATGGAAACAATTTCAGAGATTATAAAGATTGCGTGAGACTGTGCGTTCAAACGTAAAAATGAGGTAGGGTTCTGTAGTGAATATTTAAGTACTGTTAAGGAGCCTTATAATGTTACCCTACAATAGCCAATAACTATCTTACAGTAGTAAACAACACGTGAGACAAATGCGATCTAAATAGGGACCAATTATTTAGATATCACCGTTGCGTTTCAAATGCTACCTAAATAAGGGGCTAAATTTTTATTTTGTATGAGCATGAAGATTGTTTTCAACTTCTGGGAAAAAATACGTTATATTTGATTTAGAGAGTAAAAGAAAGAAAGTTGACAACCTTAGTTTTGCCTTTTTAATTTAGGGCAATTAATTCTGTCCCCATGCAATCCTCGTGCAATTTCAAAACAGAAAGTAAAGTTCCTTCTTCTTTTCCACGTGTCTTTCCAATTGCACTTTTCGACGATTGAGCCCGATTATACTTCTAGGCCTGAATGTTCATTTTGTATCCAACTCCATCGCGGTCGTTGACTGCCCCAATCATGGTGATTGTGTTGGAAATAATGAAGGAGACAATTTTGTTCTGGATTAATATATTATTTACATATTCACAGCAAATTAAAATAAAATGAAACATGAAAAGAAAAAGAAGTTAGTCTCTCTCGTTCATGGCGAATCGCACCGCTCTCGTTCTCCTTCGTTCGTCTTTCTCTGTCTTCCCTCGCTTCTTCTTCGGCCCTCACGTGGTTCCCCCCTTTTGGTACCACGTGACCTTTTGCCTCCTAGCAGGTTTTTTTATCGTCATCGTTGGGAGTAGAGGAACGGGTCTTACAAGAATGATAAACAAAATTTCGCCAAAATGCTGGAAAATTTCCCTCTTAAACGATTTTTTTTTTACAATGCGATGTTTTTTTTTGCTGCTTCGATTCTCATTCATTAACGAGTTCGTTGAAATCCAGGTGTGAAGTTGAGCATTGATCCAAGAACCTTTAAGTTTATCAAAAGCTGCTGCATTCGGCTTTGAATTAGAGCCTATTTAAAATATTTGCTACTCTCGGTTCGCTTGATTTGTCTAATTGGAACCATAAAAGCATCCTTACAAATCGGTATGTAACTGATATGAGATTAATTTTTTATACAACCATGCCTTAAAATTTTGAAATATTTGGAGTGCATTAAAAGAAGAGAGCTCAATTTCTATCCGAAATAAGTGAGTTTTGAAATGCAATAGGAATCTAGGTTCCATCTTCGAACTCGTAAAAATGATACATGATACGTACGAAGAGCACATATAAATGATACATGGTTCATAAACCAGATATGTCCAGACTTCCGGACGCAAGTAATTATTTTTTTTCTAGTGGCTATTTTACTCGACTACAAACCCTAACGTTGCGAGTTTGGTCCAAACCATTCATCCACGCATACAAATAAATAAAAGGATGCATAGAGTGATACATGATATATACAAGCTTTATATCGGGCAAATGATTACATACCCAAAACCAGTGGCTTAGTAAAAGTGAGACAAATTTTAAAAATGTAAGTGGATATGTCTTTGTTATCTTTGTTAGTGGCAAACAAAATAAAAGAGTTATCTAATCCACACAACATAATATTTGGGATTTCAATTTTCGGAACTAGCCTTTTTAACAACAAATTCTCACCAACATAACTCTCTTGAGGCTTTTAAGATTAAAAGCCGGGCATCAATACATTTCGCTATTCGCCAAATCACTGACCGAAAAAATATATACATTATTTTCGATTATTTTTTGAGTTGTCGTCAAATTACTTAGTAGCGACTTAACCTTAGAATCAGACCCTCTCCACGAAGACATGACAAAGTCATACGGCGCGCGACAGTTCGGAATCGGAAAGTCTCTTGTCTTTGCTGAAACAGAAAAAAATGAAATTGTAAATTTAAAAAAATTCCCCTAAAAGGGAGACCAAATTTAACTTTTTATTATAGCTGTTGTAACACTCATTAAAATATGCAACTGGTCTTGTTATCTGTTTGGACGGGAAAATCTATTTCGAGGAACGCTTCTAAATATGACAATCGATGCGGTTGCAGGTAAAGTATTTTACTATCGACATACAAAGTATTTTCTGGCATATCCGACTGTATCCTTATAAACAAAATTAAGAATAGATATCACATTAGACTATAAAGAATTGAAGAAAGATTGAGAAAGAAAACACAGAATTGAAGATTGAGCTTCGAAGAAAGTTAAAAAAGAATTTCCTCATTCAGCTGCTGAGACCAGTGAAGAACTATCAACATTCATATTAAATATTTTGGTTTATACACCAATAATTTGAGCTTCTAAGAATATGACAGCAGTTCAAAAAAGAGATTCAAATATTGTGGTATACAAAAAACAATTTTTCATATAAATAATAAAATATTTCTTTTGTGTGTTCCGTATAGTTTACTCGGTACAAAAAATGTTCAATTGCTCAAAACTTTTAAAATTGTTTTCACTCCTCAACTAATTGCTAATCTTTCTTTTTTTTAAATATATTTTACTTTTCAAATTTAATGTTTAAATCTTTGGCAGATACAGGAAAGTCAAATCAGAATAGATACAACAAATTTGTTGCACCCAATCTATTTGAAAAATTTAGCGTCTTTTTTGAAATAAAAAAGTGGCAACAATGTAAAAATTCAAGCCATATCTTTAGAGAGAGAAAAATTTAAATTCAATTAGTTATTCTTGACCGTCTTATGGGACGAAATACTATATTAAGTGAATGTTATTAAAATATTCTTCAAGCTAAAAATGTTAATACTTCACACGTTTCTGAAAGTTTAAATAAATTCAACTGCTTCCTGAAAGAATATAGATCTGATAAAGACGTCACTCGTATGCTCAAAGATAATAAAGAACTATCGTTATCTTTAGGTATTCATAAAAGTTTTAAAAGCCAAGGAAGATTAAAACCTTGAAAAATAACTTTTTTGTATATTTTTGACTTTTATAAATATTCTGAACGTCATTAAAATCAAAAATTAGAAGTACCAAAACAGATTTAAAAAATTAGTGAATTAAATGGTATAGAATTTAAAAATGAATTAGAGAGTTCTTGCAAGATTTTGGTAAAAATGTAGCATTGCCGATTGAAACTCAAAAGCCCTATCGCTATCAATAATTTAACTCAGACCTGACTTGACATATTACTTTACTCATTTTATTAACAATTTCTGTCTTGATAGTTACATATATAATTAAAATATGAGATAAACAGGCGATTTAAGGGGGAAATGTTTCAATATAACCTCGGTAGACAGTGTTTGCATGAAAAAATCGAGTCATTGATATATAACTCCCAACTTGAATATTTTTCTTTTAATGTTTGACCTTCTTCTGTATAAGTAATAAAAAGAACTTTCAAACTTTTCTCTACTCCTTGAGACATTCTCTACTAATGTACGCTCACATTTGCTTTGCATATCAGCAGGGCTTTTTTTTATTTATCTGTTGTGCTATAGTTAAAACATATTATAGACAAGAAATATCTTGTTTTATGGCTAACAAATCTGAGTCGTTTAAATGGAAGATTTTTCTTTTCTGATTGGTTTGAAATACTATATTTGATGCATTCTTATCTTTTAGGAGTTTTTAGAAGGATGAACAAAATCTGAAATTCAGAACACAGAAGAAACATTATACAAAATTTAAGGTGTTTTCTCACACGCACCAATTTCTATTGTTTATTGAATTTAATGTAATCAAATAAAGATATTTTGCTTGACTTAAAATGTATTTCATTTTCGTTTAAATCCATTTAACTACCATAAAATATGTTTTGCTCAATTTTATATTATAATTGTTAATTAGTGAAATTGTGATAGAGAATAGATTTACTGGAATAGAGTAAATTATTTTATAGAGAACAGTTTTAACAGGTACGTATTAAAAAATATTCGTGTAACACTCAAATCAGGATGTTCTCAGTTTAGAGATGTGAGAAATCTAAACTTTAGACTCTGTAAAAAAGTAGAAAAAGTGGATTGTTTTCCGTTTCTTTTGTCACTTTCAACTTATTTCATAAGAAATTAAAGGGTTTTCATTAAAGTTTAATTTTATTTTATGCGAATAACTTTATTACGACCAAACTACGAAATAAAATGATTAATTTGCCAAGGGTATTCATTACTTATGTACTTCATTACTGCCTTAATACAGTTTTTAACTTTCTTCAAAACTCGGACATTTACAGAGATAAAAACACAGAAAATAATAATAAAAATATTAATGTCCTTTGATAAATGCAAATTGTCTGCACACTTAAAATATTCATAAGCTAAAAATCTGTAAACTTATGAATATGAAAATGCTATTAAGTTTTTCAAAACGGGAAAAGTCATCAACATTGCGATTTTTTTCCTCGCTAATTGTAAATGTCTGCTTTTTCAAACTTAAAAACAACAACGAAATATTCACCTCATTAAAGCAAAACAAACTCTAAATACAAACAAAATTCAATTCAATCAGAATACTAAATATTCTACATCACACCATCATGTTTGCCTGTATTTACCAACAGAATGAGTAAAAGAGAATGTTGTAATATCTTTTGATTTATTAGAATCTGAATTAAGCGCTCAGATGCATTAGAATTACGTTCAGTGGCTTACAGCTCTATCAAAGTAAGTCATATCTTCTCTGCGCAAAAGGGCGCGTGCGGTCTTCGGGGGGCGAAGACACCGGGGGAAACTTTTAACCGTTCGGTATGTAAAAAGTATCAGCTGTCTAATGGGAGCAAAAAGTATGAAGGTGCAGTAAAAGGCAAGTAGAAATCTTGTATTTAAATACAGAATGGAAAATTAGATCAGATTATTATTTTATGAGTTAGAACTCAAAGTAAGAGAAATAAAGAATTAAAATAAAGAAATCACGCTAATCACACGTTTTGGAAAACGGAAGGAATTTTTTTTTTCAAACTGAATACTTGTATATTTTTAATTAATTATGTGTATGATAAATTCTTAAGTAAAAACAAAAAAAATCATAAGTAATGATAAATTGATTAGCATTTAAAAGAGCTTTTAAAAAAAAATTATTTTAAAGAATTGTTTCATGTCCAAGATTCTTGATATTGAAGTAAACCCCGTCAAAACTTGCACCACAACACAAGCAAATGAGCTTTCTTATAGTTTTCGTTAAATTATGTCCTTTCAAACATTTAAAATAAGCACTTCAGTTGTTTCAATGATCGTTATTACATGTACTTAAAATGGACAAGATTCAGATGCTAAGGATTTTCTCTAGTTGAAATAAATGACATTTCCATATTTGACAGAAAACTCCTTTCACAATATAAAAATGGCTTCATAGAATAATATTATTTATGTATATATGAATTTCAGTCATGTGATTAATCTATTTTTAATAATGATAACTGTTGTTAACATTAATTATTAGACATTTAATAACAGCCTATCAGTGAGATTACTAAACACTTTTATCGGTTATTATTTATAACGATAAATTAATCTTATTAAATTTAACGAATGCATACAAAATACAATTTAGTCTGCATTTTTAACCTTTAAATAGGACATCAATTTATCAGTTTTATCTTATCATAAGTTACAAAAAAGCGATACATTTTTTTTGGTACATTTAGATGTGATGTCGCCCTTATTGCCTTTTGCAGGAAAATAATACACATTTTTAGAATAAAATTCGGAGTGTGAATGGATAATGGCACTAAAACTAGGTAGGTTTTTTAAAAAAACTCTACATAACTTATTTTTATCTTTAAAGTTTTCTGGGGAGCTGATTATAAATCTAAAAATTGCCATCCAAATATTTATTTGCAATTTTTTATTAAAGTTTTTTTTTACCTGTAAAGGAAAAAAACTATCAACTTTTGGTAAAATAAATATCACTCCATATTAAATTAATGTACAAAATAACTTACTGCTTTTATAATCGAGAAATATAGATTAGGTAATTGAAATTTAAATTAACTTATGCTCAGCCCTTCTCGCAAAAGTTTCCTTCTAATTATTTATGTAAAAATGCGAGTTATATATATTACATAAAGTATAGAAAAAAACGTACAGTAGCGATATCTGTAAAAAGTTTGTAAAAAAAAAGAAGAAACAATAGAGAAATGTACCCAGACAAAAGCTGGCACAAGAAAAAACAAATAAAGCAATTGAAGTTGAAGATTTAATTTTCATCCTTCCCATATACTTTTCTCTTAATACAACAAAACATTGGTACTGGGGAATCGCAGGAGAAAGGGATGAAAAATCCGAAATAAAATTAAGCTTAAGTGCAACGTATCTAAAGCTGCGTTTCACAAGGTACATATTTTCTGCATTATAATGAAGAGAAATTGCATTCTGTGAAAAGGTAGATAAAAGAAACTTTGACCAAGATAGAGATATTTACTTCGGAGGAGATAATCAAAAGATACAAGTGTCATTGAAACAAAAAATAAAGCCTGCGGTGGAATGTTGATTACTATGATCTGTGCAGAAAGTAACAGGATAAATATTTTCGGCAACCTACCTTTTGATAATCACATTCACACACTAAACAAAGAAAAGATATTCATACACGCAGCTTAACAGAACAGTGTCATCTAATTCTATTTATAACCGCAATGTTTTATAGAATGTGTACTTAATCAAGCATCGCCATTTAGTAACCAAAAGAAGATAAGAGTAACGTAACTGCTACATTCTTCCCCACACCACCTAAGACCATCTCGACGAGGTGGTGGGATGTTGGATAATTTGGCGTTTATCCAAGTATTTCCATTACTATTTGAAGGTTGGTTGGGAGGTATATTTGGAGTTTGTTAAGAGATCGACCTCTTTTCCTTAAAGACATCGCATGAGATTGGTTTGGTGTTGCATTTCGAAAGGTGTAAGGCTCATATATGGTATACACTTAAAGATTCAATAGGTTTGTCACAGCTAGCCATTGCGAAAGATGAAGGTGATTACTGGCATAGGATAATATAAGAACCATCTTTCCTTGGTATAAACTTCGCAGTTTTGTTTGGTTCGCTTTACCAAAATTAAATCATCAGGTTTATAGTTACGGCTTGGTTTACGTGGTTTATCTGCATATGCCTTTCAATTATCTTGACTCGATATTTTCTTTAATTTGGGTCATATTTCTCTCAAAGCATTTTAAATAAAGTGTAAATTCTGGAACAAAATTATTATTTTGAATGAAAGAACATAGATCAATTGTAACATCGTCTAAAGTTCTTAATTCTCCGGAAAAGTTGAGGTAAGCTACAGTGCATCCTGTAGCTTCATATTGTGAAGTGTTTAATGCAACTCTAGCTCAAATAGCTGGTAATTTCTCAATCCATGTGGTATGGTTGTTACCTACCATGATTGCCAAACAAGGCTTCAAGTCTCTGTTTTTAGGTTCAACGAGATTTGCCTCAGGATGGCAAACCGAAACTAGGTTTTGATTAATATTTAATGCATAGCACAACTGTTGCATTATGGCTCTAACGATTTGTGTACCATTGTTCACTTATTAGACGACGTGGTAATACATATCTTAAGAAGAGTTAAATGACTAGTGTTAAGGCACAATCTTTAGTAGTAGTTTACTTTAAGGGGAATACCACGATCCATTTTGTTGTGAAATCTTCGACGATGACGATCCATTTCATGCCTTGACTTGTTTCTAGTAAAGGCACAAAAAGATCGATAGCTACGCTTTCAAAACGTTGAGCAGGAACAGGCGTTTATAAAAGATCAGCAGGTTTCTGGTTCATTGCCTTATTTATTATGCAATCAGCACAATTTTTGACATAATAAAAAATATATTTCCTCATGCCTTTCCAATAGTTTCTAGATGATATTCGAAAAATAGGTTCCATAAGCTCCGTAACGAGCAGCTGTAGGAGCGTCATGGCGGAGTTTTAAAATTTTAAAAGGAAAACCTAAACAATCGTTTAGTGAGTATTTACTTCATTTAAATATTACCGAATTACACTAACGTTAATAACTGTAAAAGTTCAACAAACAAAATTGATGAATATAATATTTTAAAACATTATATACGAAATATTTCTTTATTATTGCTGCATTATTTAACATCAAAAGTTATAATGCAAAATAGCAGACCCATAAAGCGGCACAATTCTACTATATCCAATTCAAACAAATATGACTTTTCTTTATCTGTATATTTTTACCTAATTACAGGAAATTTCAGATTTTCATATTTTACAACCGTAAGCAACAAGTTGGTCTAGAAAATGTAGGCATAGGATATATATATATATATATATATATATATATATAT
>JAOUZG010009953.1:150632-183869 GCA_026289955.1 Argiope argentata
ATAGGATATATATATATATATATATATATATATATATATATATATATATATATATTCAAAAACAGAGTCACTCCTCCCATCCAAATATTAACTCAGCCTGTTATCAAAACTGAAAATGAATGTTTTGAATTCAAATCCAAGATAAAAGTTGAATAGCATGAAGCTATTATGTTTTGCGTTTTATTTTTCGAATGATGCTCAAAAAAGAGCAGATATCATCAAAATTTAGATTAAAAATGGTCGCTCGATATCGGAAGGGCGATATTCCTTTGTTTTGGTATCAATTAGGAGCCGAGATAACAGTCAGCTGTCTCATGGTAACAATCACGAGTAAATTTAGATCTTTTGTGCATAGATTGAAGCCGTATAAAAGTGAAGGCATTTACAAAGCCACTTATTCGAGGTTCGGAAAGCTTAATCTGTGGTTTGGCAAAGAATATTTCCTAAAGGTAATAAAATTTCTCTTCTCTAATTTTCAACTGCTGAGTTTATATTTTAAATAGTAAGCATATAGAGTGAATTTAATGTACAGGGAGTCATTTAAAAAAATACAGTGTCTTCATTGAGAATAATTATTATTGGGGATTTTTTAAACATTAAATGGTTGTACTTCGAACTGTCTTTTAACTGAAAATTTGTGAAGAAAGAAGCAGCTTGTGGCCTATTGTAGTAAAAGCATAAATATCTGAAATTTTAATTAAAGCTGCAATTTATATAGCCCTATTTAAATGTTAATTAATAAACGAAACAGCACCCATACATACAAATAATGTTTTTGCAATTATAATTTTCTGTTTTATATAAAATCCATCTGAATAAATATATTTATATATGTATATAAGAATTAAATTGACAATGAAATTAAATGTTTAAATTCAAAACAATCGAGAAAGGGTTAATTTTTTATTCAGAGAAATAACATGGATTTTTTTTAAAAAAAGTTCTCAGTGCTAAACTAATGTCTCAATACTCAAT
This sequence comes from Argiope argentata, assembly GCA_026289955.1. Classification (NCBI taxonomy): domain Eukaryota; kingdom Metazoa; phylum Arthropoda; class Arachnida; order Araneae; family Araneidae; genus Argiope; species Argiope argentata. Next base: position 151,608 of record JAOUZG010009953.1, read on the forward strand.
CTATCTAAAAAGAAATTATTTTCTAAATGCGCTCTTATTAGCTGGAGAAAAAAATAATTTTCCTTCATAAATCTGAATGTAAACTCTATTTATAGTTCATTCTTATAAGCAATGAAAAATGACTCAGTTCGTATATAATCACATTTTAGTTATGATCTGAAATTTTATTAAAAGAGTTTATTGTCATCAAGAATTGAATGAAGAATCAATTACTCAATTCACTTTCAAGGCTTGTAAAACCTGTTTTCGTAAGTGTTGATAAAAATTAATGGAATTTTCTAAACTAACGAAAATGGTTTCTTCGAAATCTTCTAGCTTTTTTGTCAATGAAACTTTTATTCTTCTTCCCCATAATAATATGGTGGATCTGGTGTCAGGTTGTGAACACGGCATTGGCGAACAATAATTAAGACGTATTGAATTTCGCTAGGAAACTAACATTTTTATTGAATCTATCGAGTGTATCTGCGCATGTATTTTGTATAACTTTTTCCCAGTTTTATTCAGTTATACAGAATTTGGTTGTTTGAAACTTTTGCAGTTATAAGTTACAGCGTTTACAGATATAAGCGAAAGCTCCAACCGATAACTGGTCAAACCCTTGATAGATTTGGTTTAAAATTTCATAAGCATGTACATTTCATGTGCTAAATTTCTATATTAAACTTTTATTGCACTTTAGATATCTAATAGATACATTTCACCTGATTTTAATTTCTTTCAAATTTGATTTTATGTCAACATAACAAATTTCATCTGTTTAGCTCATTAGGTTATTGAGTTATATGTTCATACGCAGTTAGACATAGAACCAGAAATGTATTCTACAAACTCAAAAAAGTTTGAAACGTGGTGATTGTCAAAATCTTGAGTTCGAATTTCTTGACAATTACAATACTTTTAGTATAACAGAAAGTAAAAACATATTTATAACATGATTTTTACATAGGTATGAAAACAGTAATCGTATTGAAGCACGTTCTGTATGATACCGTGTATGATACCGTTTTGTTGGAAGCACGTTTTGTATGATATAGGTACCGGTCATTCAAATAAACTCGTTGAATAGCAGTTCAGAAGACCGTTATGTGAATCAAAAATAAAATAGGAATTTTAATGCACTCACTTTCTATTGGTTAATAAAAAATCCTACTAAAATTATTACCCTCAAGTTCATCATTGTTGAACAAATGAACATGTTAAATATAAAAATAAACCCAGCAATATTTTAAAATGTTAACAATTTTTAAGAAAAATAAGTCTTTATGCTTTATATTTAAAACTAACAGCACGAATCTTATCAAGTGTTATTAAATTAATTTTTTAAAAAATTAATTTAGTTTGATTTGTTCAAAGGGTACCTTTACATTTAATGAAAACCAATTTTGAATGAAAAGTTTGATACTAATACCTCATTATTAATTTTATTATCGCTAATTAACTACAGATAGAAATGAATACTTAAAAGATATAAACAGTTTTAAATTTATTATTTACTTAATTGGCTTTTCATTAGTTCAAACAAAAAGCAATATTTCTTTATGAGGAGCTTTGGTCATTATGTTTCAATATTTAATGTTATGTCTTTTTAAAAGATGATTTCGAGAAATGAGAAGAGCGTCGGGTCAGTTTTATCTCAAAATGCAAAAACAAAGCATTTAAGATAATACTGTTTCTTATTGTAAGAAGGGAAAAGTTGCTATGAAATATTGAGTGAAAATTAGAACGAATGAAATGCTAAATGACCATCAATGAAGTAAAAAAAAAACTATTGAATTTTTTTCACCCACTGAAATTTCTAAGCGCTTTTAAAAATTACGTATATTGGAAATATAGTTTTCTTAAACAAAACAATAATTATTAAATCATACGAAAATGTGTTTAATTCATAGTCACAAAACAATTATTTCGAAAAAAAAGCTAACCTTTCGACATAATGGCATTTATTTTCAAAAGCTTTTGTTTGTTTGGTTTTTTATGTTTGTAAAGATAAAATTTGTAAGATTTTTTGAAAATACCTACCTAAGTTGCAAATAAAGCTTCTTAAAGTAGAACAGTTCTCATTAAGTAATATGAAAATGTGTTTAATTCATTTCAGTGAAGCGATCATTTCGAGAAACAAGTTAAACCATTCAGCCTAATAACATTATTTTTTTCTTAAACTTTTGTTTCATGTTTGTAAAGGCAAAATTTGGACATCAATTTTCCTCTTGTTAACCAAGGTGCTGAAAATATGAAATTTTGCAAACTTCTGTATTCTCTCCAAAATGTACCATTTTAGTCATGTTGAGGATTTAATGAAAGATTCCTATAGTCAAGAATCTTTTATTTCAAACACGTGATGCTATCAAAAGTAAATTTAAATTAATATCGTAATTACGTAAAAATATATAAAATAAGTCTACATAAAACCGGCCATCATGAAGAAAAGCAATTAAAGTTACTAAAAGTTCTTTGCAGAACCCTTTTCATTACGTTTTTCTTTCCAGATGTCTCTTCGTGTCGCTGTATTGGTGCTTGTAATTTTACAAGCTGTCTATGCTGCCGCTCCCTTTGATCCAGATCTTGATGTTCACTGGGAAAATTTCAAGGTGCGATGAAGAGATTCTTTTTACATCTTAAAATATCTAAAGTTGTACTAAATATTTTATTTCTTGCGCATTTATTGTCCTGTGAATCTCAATCAACATGTTAAAAAAATTTAATAATCATTCGCCCGTAGAAAAAGTTTTACACATTGAGAACTAAATTGTTAAATCTTCATGTGAGTACCCTTTAATATTTTCCACATGAAATGGGTCTGTATTGAATCTTTTAAACTTATGATCCTCTCGCGTTGTTTAAAAACTTATTGTGTCGAAAAGTTTTGGAAAAATTACATCACGCGGGTGTCTTTGACTTCGGCAATCGCTTGTTTCTCAGGCAGATGAGATATTTTAGATTGTTGCCTTCTTGTTGAAAATGGATTTTTTTTTAATTTGAAGACTTTATTTTTCTTTCTTTCTTTCTTTTATTTTGACATTTGCACGTTTTTTAATACAGCCTGTATAAATTTATTCTTCCACTGATCGATGTATCCATAATCGTAAGAAAAGTATCGTAATGTTCTATTGCTAAGAGTAAGTAAGTTATTTAGCTGACGTCATTTTCCGTACGAATTATCTCTGGCTGCACTTCAAAAACGGCATAAAATTAGGGGGAATTCACCTGACAAAGGAAATGAAATGTCTAATATCTTGCTTTTTTTTTGGCATCGTGATTTTTGTATCACTTAAACAAAGAAACTACAAGAGAACTATTTTTCAATTCGTACTATTAATTAGCTCACACTCTCTCTCTATATATATCCTTTTCAAATTTTTAATCGTTGATAAAATACTTTCTATTTATCCAATCAAGTTCAAGTAAAATTTTTTAAACTTGTAGTGGATGGCATTTGATGTTAATACAGTTTTTTTTTTCAAATATTAGTTTTTAATTAATTAATAAAAAACTAATTAATTAACTTTCTAGCCAAAAATCTTCATTTTTCCACCACCAAATAAGTAAGAATTCAGTTTGTTTTTCCTCCACACTAATGAGGTTAGGCTTAACATGTTTTCGGCCGATTATTTTAAACAATTGTGTTTATTTTCATAATGTCTGATGCACTTAAAATTAAACATTGTTAATTAATCAATCTTTCTAATAGATTTTGAAGTATTTTCGAATTAATACAGAAAATTAGAAATTTCTAATCTGTATTACGTACCCCAACTGGCGTAGAAAAAATCACGCATTTTGCGTTGTCACAAATGGCTTAAAATCCTAAATTTCCATTGAAAATTATTTGCATAATTTTTTGATCAATTGCTTATAGCTATTATAATTATCTGGCCAGCATAGTCTGGCTGGTATGGCGTTGGATTCCCATCCCTTGGACTACGAGTTCTAGCACCATATAAAGAAAGGAAAATAAGAAATTCGCTTTCTATTTTGCCGCTTAATACTGTGATTCTGCCATATTTATATACATTTATTTAATACAAAGTAACTAAAATATAATTTTTCTTTGTTAACCTAAGTAGGAATTGATTTAAAAAAATTATTTTTTATATTACTTGTTAAGTTTTACTTGCTGTTATCACTTGACAATATATAGAAATTACTTTTATTTAATTTGTCTAACACATTTTTAAAAAATGATTTTTTTAGAGGGCATTCGGAAAATCTTACAAAGGAGATGAAGAAGTGAAAAGGCGATTCGTTTTTGAAGATCACGTGAAAGAAATCGTCCGTCACAACTTGGAATATGACCTTGGAATTCACAAATACAGAAAAGGCCTGAACCAGTTTGCTGACTTGGTATTTATTTTTCTTTGGAAAATAACTTTCCGAATTTCTATTGCATTTATTAAAACGTAGTATGATAAAATAATTTTTTAATGATATCTTTAAAGAAATTAGAAGAAAATGTTTCAGAAACTACAAAAGCAACCTTTTTGCTTTATAATTAATTCTCCCTAATTGTCATTTGAATACACGAGTGTAGAAAGTATTTTTTTCTATATAAGGAACACGCCAAGTATGGAACAATAGTTTGCTTGATTTAATTATTTAAAATTCACCTTTTAAAAATCTAGTTGCCAATTACATAGATAATGCAAATAATTAGGCAATATTATCATTATTAAAAGATATTAAGTGAAATATTGATTACTATTTCATGCAAATTTATTATTTTTTAATTGAAAAATCTAAAAGAGGCCCCTTGAAAGTATTAACGTCATCGAGATTGCCATTGCGAAACCATTTTCCATTGCCAAATCGAACACCATTTACGTCATCGAGATTGCCTGTTTTTTCAATCTTATGCAGTTTCACACTCATTGACGTATTAAAATGAAATCTGGCATAGATGCTTCTAAGCATCGGGAAAAATTAATTGCATTGTTTAGAAGTTTCTACGTCTCTTTAAAGGAGTATGGGGGGTCTTATGTTTTTAAACACTCAAAAGTTATGTTTTTTCCATCATAACCTCGGAAGTTATCATTATACAAAAAATTTTAAATACTTCCTTAAAATTTAGGAAAAAAAAGCTTTCCCTGACTTTAACATTTTTAAAGAAATAAAAATGTTTGTTAAATGTTTATTCTTCAGAGTTTAGATCATTTTATAACGAGTTTTCTTTTTATAACTCATAGAATTTTCCCCAATTAACCTCTCTCTACATATGAAGGCTTGTCCTGTTTGAACGAATAATGCACAGCATAAACCTTTGAAATTATGAGCATGAAGTTTTGGTAAAACTTATCAGGAATCCACTAAGAAAGAAGATTTCAAAATTTAAGTTAGAAGTTTAATTCAAGAAATAAAAATAGAATGTTACTGTTTCTTTGCCTTAGCATCAAAGCCTCATGGCACGAAAATTATTCTTACAATCTTTTAAAGATTAAAACCTTAAAAGATTTTCAACGATATCAGTCTTATGTGAAAGAGTAGATTTAGAATTTCAGTTTAAATTTAATAATTTTTAGTAAAGTTTCGTCTATTAAAATTTTTTTAGAAAATCTTAAGGCATATAAACAAAGAAGGATTTAAAGAAAAGTACAAATAATTTTCTAACAGAGTCGCGCTGATAACTTTATTTTTACCACAGTGCTCATAATTAGCGTGCCTGTTCTTGTTAGGTATTTCTTATTGACCTCTTTCAGGAACACGATGAATTTGTGAGACGGATGAATGGATTCCGAGGCGCTCAAGTGAGAGGGTCGGATGTCTTCAGCGCTCCTTCAAATGCGGCGTTGCCAGATACCGTCGACTGGAGGCAGAAAGGAATAGTCACTGCAATTAAGAATCAGGTGAAAGACAGTTTTGATTAATTTAAAGGCATTCTTCGGGATTCATTCCTTATCTAATCACTCGTTGGCCAAAAGCAGGTGTCATTCACTTCTCCATACTTGTGTTTGAAACATTTTTTCCTGAAAACAATGCACCAAATGTTCTCGAAGAAACACTAATCAAATGTGAGCAAAAAAAATCTGTTGTATGCCTCTCTCAACATTTTCCGAAACTATATTGCGCTGACGTCACTATCATAATAGTTATGCTTGATAGGTTATCTCCTTCCATTGCTGGAGATGATGAATGTAGATGATAATCGTAGAATGTGGGTGTAGAGGATAAAACATTCATCGTAGACAGTTGAATCCCCATCTGCACTCATCGTAGAACGATGAATGTAGATGATGAATCTACTAAATACTTCATTTCGAACTTTCCTACATGTGACTCATTTCCAGGAACAATAATGTGTAATGAATACCTTTACTAAATGAAATGTACAATTTTTTGATTACCGTGAAACCAATCCACCATCCGACGATGCTAGAAATCTTTGTGTTCTGAACAAGATGTACGAACCAATCGCGGTTATTCAAATGGCAATAAAATGCCGAGGATTCCAGTGCTTTTGTAATGCAATTTAATTTTTAATTCTAACACTTAACATGATTAAAATTTCCCACACAATTTCAAAATTATATCTAAACAATATATCCATTACTTTTTAAAGGATTTAATAGCTCTAAAATGGAAAATAATTCAAGAAAAGTTTCTTTTTTATTTTTCACATCTAAATTAAATATCTGTTTATTAAATGACAAGTTTGCATTGAAATGACTTCGCAGAAATGTGGAAGATTTTGAAAAGTAAAAATATTCATAGATTTTTTTTATATAAAAAGATATTGACAAATTGAAATAATGCTATATTAAAAAAAGCGAACTATAAACCATTTTAAAAAGAAAGATATGAAAAAAAGAAAAGAAACCATTATATTCTTACCAATATCCAGAACAAATCTGTATATTTTTTACAATGCGTTTGATAACAGAAATGGCATCGTCCATGCTTATATTAAGATTATTCGAAAAATCGAATAGTTTGCAAACCTTCATATCACATTTTATCGAGCTTTGATTTCGCTTTCGCCATTCGTCGCTTTACGCAGCAGACTTATCGCAGCTTTCTCAATGCAGGAACAATGCGGATCCTGCTGGGCCTTCTCCACCACTGGCTCTCTGGAGGGTCAGCACGCCCTGAAGACTGGAAAGCTCGTGTCCCTCAGCGAGCAGAACCTGGTCGACTGCTCCGGACCTGAAGGTAAAAATACCACCTTTTTCTGAGCATCCAAATTAAACGAAGCTCATTTTTGACAATTAGCTGGGGAGGTGAAAATTGACGGCTGGGTTGGGGATGTGCGATCTATGACATTACATTTTTTTTACACAAAACTTACTTTTCTAATGAAAGTATTATTATGCAATTCAGCCAACACCTTCTGTAGATATTTTTCTTGATTTACAGTTTTAGAAATTGTTATAAGAAATAACGCTCTTAAAAACATAATACCTTTTACTTCTTAATTAATAATTTTTTTTGTAATGTATGTAGATTTATAAATAACAATATAGTGAAAAATTAAACTGAATATACATAATAATTATAGTGAAAATTAAAATTAATTATAGTGAAAAATTAAACAATTATGTGAAAAAAATAGACAATGGGTAAAATTGACCCTTTCTTTTTTTATTGGCATCGTATTTACGCATAAACTTGCGAACATTCGTCGGATAGTTTTAGTGGGTATTTCGAACATACAGGTGAAGTACTAGTATAAAATTCAGTCAGTAAATTCTACAGAAATTTTTCTCTTGGTATGTCTTATATTTTAGATATTTTTTAAAATACATTATCACTAGAAAAATTAATTATATTCATAAATATTATAATCAGTTGAATGTGAACTTTCATTGAAAAAATCGTCTGTAGAATTATCCTTATCATTAAAATCACTTTCTGGTTCATTTAAAACATCTCTGGAGCTCTGCTTCATAAGGGGGGGGAGGGATCAGTATGTTAGATCCTATTTCAAGGACCATGTTTCAGAGCCACTTGCCGGGCATTATATAATACTAGAGCACTAAAAGGGAGAGCGGTATCACGGTCAACACACAAAGAAATAACGGATTTTTAAAAAAATGATTCAGCTGAAAGCGGTTAAAAGAGTGCTCGCATAGGGAAGGTCAAACAAGAGAGTACAGATTCAATCCATCCGATTGAGTTAAGAATAAAATGCGATTGACCCAAAGTCTATCCTTGGTGGTCTGGCATACCTTCCCATCAGTTAAGGGCTAAATTCTCGTATCTAAAGTGAAGAAAAGACAGGAATTAAGATCATCAGAAAGTTGCGACTCTTTCCTCAGTCAGAGAGACAACATTTTTTTGAAAAATGTAATTATTACATTACAAAAATACAACGAGATGCGATTTCGTATGAACAAAATTGGAGATTTTTTATCGCATTTCATATAAAATCCCTCTCGAAGAAGTCCGTCTAGGCTCATGATGAAAAAGTGAGCTAAATACAAGAAAATAAAGGGTTTTATCATCCCCAATATATCTGCAGATTGAATTTTAAATTAAATATGCGTATCGATACATTTTCATTTGGTCATGATATAAGCCGTTCATTTTGAAAATGAGACAAGTCCATTTTCGAAAAAAGTGGAGGTAATGGTAATTATAAATAAAAGCTGTTATAATCATTCTATGCGTAAAAAATTTATAGTAAAAAAATTTAGATTCTAATATTTGGGAGATGGAAGTTATAGCTCTTAACGGTATTGAAAATATGTTCATTTTGAAAATGGTGCAAGACCATCTTAGATTGAACATATTTTTGACCGATTATGTGAAGGAAAAATTTAGCCCCGGTTTCTGTATGTATTGTAAAATGTTAAATCTTGAATAAAATTCAATTTGATTATACCTACTTATAAACTAAAATGTATAATTGCGTTGAAATTCTTAATAAGACTGAATTGTTTGTTGTTATGTTATATTTCCTTCTAAAATATACTTGGAGTTTTGTTTCCCTTTTTATCAAATGAATAAATATTTATAAAAATTTGAATAGTATTTTGTTTTAATTATTAAAAAAGGCCTGTGTATTGAAATATTATTTCCCAATTAAATAAATGATTGAAATAGTTCATTCCTTTTCAAAGTGAGGCAAGCCTATTTAGTTATAACTGAACTTATTTTTTTAGTCAGTAAATAATATTGTATAATAAACTTGCTTTATCTGGTACCACAAAATACAAAAAATATATCTATTAATGCTTACCGACATTTTCTAATTTATTGAAACGCGAACCTTTAAATATCTCGAAATAACAAAAAATGGATTTTTCCCATTTTCATTATGTATATCCATGTGAATGCCCGAGAGCCGTCGATGTGGAGATTACTTAGCGAATCTACAGATTAACTGCTTCACTCCGATAAAGTGCTGAATCAAGAGTTTTAAAGACTCCGACGAAGGGCGAAGCTAAGGAGTGGGCTCCGTAGGAGAGCTTCCTGCATTGTCAAAGTTAAAAAGTTGATATGGATTTAATGAAGAGATATTTTTAACGAAAGAAGATGTCCCTGTTTTAGAAATATCTTTACATTAAACAGCACCAAAAAAATTCCTCTGGTACCGAGAAGTATTTCAAAAACCGGAACTGCTGCTCTGAATGTACCACAAATAGACGTGATTGACAAAAACCAATTTCGATACAATTCAAGATGGCATCAGTATTTAGATTTCATTAATAAGTAAGCATAACTAAAACGTATGTTTCATAAATTCATTTCCTTTAATTGTAATAATAAGTTAAACCGTTTAACTCTTTGTGTTCTAGTTCTTCATTTAACTGAAAAACTTGACTGGGTTCCAGTTTTTTTATTTGAATCTATCAAATAATTTACTGATTGTTCAATTGTACTATCTCGATTCTTTAGATATCCAAGGATAAATAAACAGCAATTAATTAAACATTCAGAAACGCAAAGATGTTATTTCAAAAATAAATAAGTAACAATTATTTACGTGTTCCAGCGAGAATCTTATTACACTTAAACGAATGTCTAATAGGAAATGCTCTGATTATCTAAATAATTCAACAGATTAACTACACAAAAAAGAAACTAAACTATTTTCAGCACTTTAACGGATTACCCTAATTAATGAGCAGATTAGTCGGCTAATCTGCAGACTAACTGTTTTTTGCACTTTAGCGATAATATTTATAAATGTAATGTCAAAAACGAAATAATTTAGAGAAATGAAATTTAGTTTGCAGCATTGTGGCAAGCATGTATAACTTTTTGGGGCAAATCGTTCAAAAGTGTTTGTTTACTTGACTCCACTATGAAATAAGAAATAGCCCTTGATGTATAAATATATCCAAAAGCAAAGGGAAAGGCATTACCATAAGTTTTTTTCCCGAAAAATTATTTCTTCTTCATGTAATGCAGGATAAGGTCTCGCTCCTTTCATTATCAATGTCAGTTCAATGTTTGAATTCTTTTCTTTGAAAAGGCCTTCGGATTCTGCTCTATCAGGGTTACAAGGTATTTTTTTACACAGGATATTTTTCAAGAACTATTGTATGAGTGCTGATAATAAAACTAGAATTCATTTCCTTATTTGTGCAGTCTTTTATCTCAAAGCTTTCTTGTATACAAGTACATATTCACATTATATGGGTGTTAGGTTTAAGTTTCATTATGCTAACATTAGAATAAATATGAACCAATAATATTCAAAATTTGATACAAATTCATAATTTTGGTGTTAAAAAAGTGCTGGAACTTCTTATTTAATTTGCGACGTTTCTCAATTATCACATCTCTATGCACAGACAAATAAATAATCCAAGGTTTTTGTCCAAAATTGTTTAGGCATAAGATTTCCGATACATAACTGTGTACCAAATTTTATATGCAATTCGATGAGAGGGTGTTCGCATGCAGTCGATTAAGCAGACATATCTCCTACTGAGTGATTTTCAGAATATGATATAAAAATTTCAAGCCATAAACTATAATCAAAACTGAAATCAATTTCCTTCATGTCTCTCATTGATAATAATGCCCGAGTTGCTATCATCAACTGCAAACACTTGGCCCGAAATTGTTGAATCAAAGAAATAAAATAATTATTTCGATTCAAGAAGAAACAAGATTTCAGTGTGTTAACGATAGTTTAAAATAAAGATATTTAGAATCGATATTTCTGATTAATTTTAAAACGTTAAAAAGGATCTAATAACAGTAAAACCTTTTAGGAAACATGGGATGTGAAGGTGGTCTGATGGATCAAGCGTTTGATTACATCAAAAAGAACGGCGGCATTGACACCGAGTCGTCTTATCCATACACTGCTGAGGTAAGATTTTAGAAAGATAAAGTTTTTTTTAAAAAAAAATCATAATCATCCTGAAATTAGAAAATAAAAAATATTTGTCAAGTAACGTCATAATAAACTCTTAATGGACAGAAGTAAAAGCATAAAAATTATTTTTAAAACTGCCCATATATCGTTATATTAAAAAAGAATTTACTTTTACTTTTATTATTTCCTACTTCTCGGCCATCAATTTTTAATTCAAGTTATTACGGTATCGTGAAATAATTTTTTTCTGCCAAATTCACTTAAAGAGGGAGATTATAAAACTTTAAGTAAATCAACGAACTGATAATTGAGTTCTGAATATGTTTTCTAAGTTAGAGAACAGAACTAATGCGAAAAATCTCGACCCTTTTTACTTTCTTCTGCAGGACGGAACGTGCCACTTCAAAAAAGGTAGCGTGGGAGCCACTTGCAAAGGTTACGTGGACATTCCAACTGGAAACGAGAAGGCTCTCCAACAGGCCGTCGCCACCGTTGGCCCCGTCTCTGTCGCCATCGATGCCAGCCAGTTCAGCTTCCAGCTTTATTCGTGAGTGAACTGCTCTTCCGTATATTTCGCACTCCACAATTTGTGTCCACGCTAGAATCATCAGCTGTTGCTATTCCAGAAGCCATGGTTCCATTCCTTTTCAATCTGATGCTCTCTCATTTCATGCTGATACAATAGTTCGATGAAAAGAATGGAAGCAGTTGTCTACTGCGCAGTTTGCAGAGAAAGTCGTTTGCATGGGTCCCCTTTGAGGCCTTTGGTTGACGTCACTTTAGGAGAGCGAGAATATTGTACTTATGTTCAAATTTTTACTTTTCAATCGACCAGAACTGACAACGTTGGTTTAATTTCAGAAATTACAAAGAATGATGGTTAGTAAAAAGGGTACTTACGTATTAAGTCGTCGATCATTTTCGCCAAATCGAAAAACGGCCACTAATCGATAGCCTAAGCGCCAAAATTAGTTTGTCGCGCATTTAAAAGCATGGCCACCAAAATGAAATTCGGTGTGATTGAAGCATTGTTGGTGGTTCGACGATTTAATACGTAAGTACCGTAAAAAGTCTTAACTTCCAAATAAAAATTATTAACTAATAAAAGTACTAACTGCCTGTTTATAGAAGACTGGTTTTCTTTTCTTTGTTTGATTGTAAAATATAATGTATAACATCAAATTTATCCTAATGTTCCTATGATATAATGATTTGAAACAAGCGGTGCGAGACATAATATCAATCTCCTCAGCGTAAATAAGAAATTTAAAATCAAATTAATTTTATGCAATAGAATGAGTTTCTTTTTTTAGATCATCTTAATTCCAAAATCTATTTTAATATTTAATAAAAAATATTTGATGAAAAAATATTTTTTATTGTTAGCTTATTATATTGAGATAACCTCAAATGCCAGCAGTTTCAATGTCCCTGCATTATTACAAATTATAGTGGCATCTTTTTCAGAGATGGATATAATTACGTCAGTTATTTATACCACCTTAAAGGTAGATTAAAATATATTTCGTTTTCCAGGATGGATTCCGTTATTTACTTCTTTAATTCTGAAAGAGTGAAAGTGAAAAAACTACAAATGATATGAACTTAAAAAAAAACTCTTACTATTTACATTATTTGCAGAAGGCTTAGGTTAAAAAGCAATCGAAGTGGAGTAGAGGGAGGAAATTCTCATCTCTGCATCTAAATGCGAGGCATCGCGTCTATAAAAAAAGTTATCGGTTCAAAAATTGTTTATCTACACGAGGGGATAATTGATTTGTAATTTCTTTCTTTATTATTTCTATCTGCAGTTATGATGTAAATAAGGATTTCCACTCTATCTTTCAGCTGTTTGGCCTCAATGAATCGGTCTAATTTACAGTAAATTTTTACCTTTTAATTTTGACATTAACTTTTGGTCAAAGAATAGTTTTAGAAATCACAATCTGTCTGAGTTTCTCCCGAATTTGTCAAGAGCATTTGAATTAATAAAAATTGAATTGAATTGAAAATTCAATCCAATTAAAAAATGGAATTAAAAAATTCTATCTGAATTTTAAAAAATTGAAATGAAAATTGGAAATTGAATTGAAATTAATTGAAAAAAAATTGAAAATATTGAAATTGAAAAAAAAAAATCTAAAATTAAAAATCTAGCTCTGAATAGAAAGGATGGTATCGAAAACCGGAGTGTTTTTTTCCTTGGAGATCGGAACTTAACCATTTAACTGTTTTAATTCCTTTACTATCTAATAAGATGACATTTTCTATTTTGAGAATATATTTTGATTTAAATAGAAATCCTTGGAATACTTGACTTATCTATGTATTCGAAGTCATTTTAATATTGAATTATAATCATTATAAATGCTCCATTTTAAGTTTACAACTATCGAAATTCGATAAATCGATGCACGGGTGGCACTCGGGAAAAACAGTTAAGCAGTTAAGGAGGGGGGAGTACATTTTAAAATTTCACATCTATGCTTCTGCAACATCTTAGCAAAGCGTTATATTGGACAAAAGAGAAATTATTAGCCATAAATTTGCTATGTGTCATTCTCCATTCAGATAGGCGGATATTATTTGAAAAAAAAAACCACGATTCTGTTGATAAAGCAGAACAAGACAACGAAAAGGTATCATTAATGCCCTGCAAATCCACTCACAACTTAAATGTTGCTTTAATTTGGAAATTCAAAAGCTGGAGTAAAAGGTTTATCGAACAATTCTCCTTTAGGGGTGGAATATACGATGAACCGAGCTGTGACAGCCAGAATTTGGATCACGGAGTACTAGCTGTTGGTTACGGAACAGAAGATGGCACTGACTACTGGCTCGTTAAAAACAGGTGAGTGTATTTCTACAACTTTAAGTTAAGAGGTTTGGGTGCATATTTTGGGTTTTACAATTTATGCTTAAACTCGTAAGGAGATGTAGCTATTATAAACTCATGTATAGTATTATTATTAATGTAAAATTGGGGCTTAATTTTGCCGTTAATTTTTCTTTTTCTATAATTTTAAAAAAAAGTATAAACTATAATCCATTTATTATAAAATTGTGGAAATAGGAAGGAATCAATTGCAAACTTTGTTTTCAAATTAGTTTTAATCCCTTTTGAAAAGGAACCACGTTTTTTTTTACATTAATGGCGATGATATTTTTGAAAAAATATTTACAATAAATAAAAGATGACCACTTGCTGCTTCATTTTTTTTTCAAAACCTGAAACATTTATTTATTTTCTTTTGAAATAAAAACATATGATACTGTAATCATTTTTTCTCGAATCAAGTGTTGCCCTCTTCTTCTAGCCATAACCAAAATTACGAGATCTTCACAAAATAACCAATTTTTTTTCAAAACGGAGCAGTAAGACTTGATGTCTAAACAGATTAGCTTTTAGAGGCTCCCCTTTGAAACCTCCAAGAATCAAAATCTCAAATTCGGAGTCAAATACTTCTAAGTTCGTAATTCGCTCCACTGAGAAAGGCTTCTTAAATATTTTTTCATTTGCGATTTCTAAGGTGACATGACGTATTAATAGATGAGCTGAAGTAATGGAAAATAGTATATAAAAAAGCAATTCTTGCCATTTTTAGTCTCTATTTCAAACTAAACAAATTAAATTTGAATTATTAACAATATTTTAGAATTGTACTAATAAGAAATTCACACGACCAAAGGGATTATCCAAATTATAGATGAATTATAATTAATAACTTTCGAATTAGTCGAGATTCACTGCCTCAACAATGATGGAACAATTTTGCAGATAGTTCGTTTTAAAGTTTGTTTTATGTTGCACAAAAGTATTTTACTAAGGTTAAAAGCTAAATTCTATAAAAGACGATGGCATTGTGGAGTACGGCATTTTCTTTAAAGTTGTCTCGTAGCCGCATTTGCTTGATGGATTACAGCGTTTCGTTAATTGATGGGTTTCCAAAAATGCGCCAGATTGTGCCAAAAAGTTTGCCAGAGATCATCGTTTTTTTGAAACGCCAGTCAATGAATACTGATATCTCTTTTTTTTTTCAGTTGGGGAACTTCTTGGGGTGAGAACGGATACATCAAGATGTCCAGAAACAAGAGCAACCAATGCGGAATCGCTACTCAAGCCAGTTATCCTTTGGTGTGACCACCCTGGTTGCTTGGGTCTAGCTTCAAAAATGATTTTATAGACGTTCGAAAAAGCATCCTTTTAGAGGCATGCTTTTAAATATGAACCTATATTTTATTCTAAGAAATATTGTAAATAACGCAATCCGCATGTATATAGCATAACTGCTACTGCCAGCTGTTTCAAAAATAAATTGAAAATTATTTGAATGATTTGTGTAAAAAAATGTGTTTGATATTAAATAAATAAAATAAAAAATAATATTGGGGCATTTTTTCTTCACCCCCCCTTTTTGTAGAAAAAGCATTGCATGATAGATTTAGTGAAAAAATATTTTACATGCTTCATTTACATTTTATGCCGTTTCAAGTTCCTCTAAATCGAAAATAGACGTTAAAAAGGCGTGCGCCTATTTTAGGATATTTAAAATAGTTTCGAGTTTTCATGAATGATGCCATTTTGTTTATCAGTTTCTTAATCGGAATTGATACTTTTATCAATACGCTAAAAAAATTGAAACACGCGTCTATTTTTCTCAAATACTAATTTAAAAAAGAACACTTTTGCAAATGTTTTAAGCTTTGCTTGATATTTTGAGGCTAACATTACGTAAATTTTATTTGCTCTATCTTTTTACCTTCCCTTGAGATAACCGAAGAGAAAATTGCATGGGTGACATTATTTTATGGTATTTATTTCATATGTTCATTCATTGATAACTTAATTTTCTAATATTCTCCACCGAGATTAAATAATCTAACCTTTTAAATACCTAATTTTACAATGGTCATTGTTATATTCTTATGTCTATAGAAACACTGTGTATTTTTGAACTAAAGATTATTCCTTTTTCTGTTGAAATTTGATCATTTTAGAACATAATTCTGGTTAGAAGATTAATCACATGCCTCAACAATAACTGATTAATTCTAGGTAGCTATTTATTTTATGTAAACAAATTATATGTATATTGCTTTTTTTGTATACGGAATAAGTAAACATTCAAGAAACTTTTTTTTAAAAATAATTTATTGCAAAATGTAAAAATAAATTCAACCCAGAAGCTTCCTATGATTTCCCACCTTCTCAAGAAATGATGTTGTGCCTTTTAACATAAAATAGCTACGCATTTCGAATCTAAAACAAGATTATCTCATCAAACATCGAATTCTGAATCCACACTCACACACACACACAAAAATAGCACCAAAATATTTCCATTCCTCTTTAAGTTCTTGGAAAGGAAGTTTGATGGAGAAAATTATTTCAAGATTTTAAATAAAAACGTATCAAATTTTAGAGTAATTTGATTTGGAATCAAACATTATTCACTTTTGTAAAAATAGCGCATTGGATGATGGATGAAGTTGGTTCAAGAAGACGAGAAACTACCGTAGTACCAATATCCCCCATTTCAAAATGCATCCTTTCAATGAAAAATCGTCTGAAAAAAAACGTCAGATCCTGTAGCACTGTTTGCAAGGTTCCAGTAGCAGCGGTTTAGTCGGATATTTTTCTGATCGGGGTGTCAATTTTAGGCACCTCCTGTACTTTCTTCTTTGCCAAAGCGGTGTTTCTTTCGCTTTTGAATCCGTCGTTGGAAGGGTAGAGACTGAGGGAGCATTTGGTGTAGTGGCCTTCGCAGTTCTCTTGTTTCAAACCCATTCGGGCGGCTGCGAAGTAGTGCTCATATTCTGCCAACAGGTGCTCCGCGGCTTTTCCAGCCCTTCGCTGTCCTCCGCGTCTGCAAAGATTTCGAATCACTGTTATGGGCAAATTAAAGGGAATAAAAAACAAGCTCAAATTAAATATTTGACGTGGAATCGAATTATTCGCTTTGAACAGGGGTATGATGAGGGTGTCAGAAGGCTTAAAAATTGTGTAAAGATTATAAAAATCATAAAAAAAAATCTTAATTTTTGCAACTAAATTGAATACGCAAATGATGTGGAATATTGTAAACGTTGTATTACTGACATAAAAAAATCCTAATTTCGACATTTTCTCTTTTTTCTTTTCTCTCAAAACTGAAGCGAATAATTGAGCTTCAGAACCTTGGTTCAGTTATATTAAATTCTCATTTCAAAGCAATATCAGGCTATTGCGGGACGAACCTCGTAATTTTGAGCCATGGTCAGAAAATGAGAATAAGACTTGATTTGGCCCCCGCCTCACCAAACATCCACGCCACATCAATGGGAAGACATCTCGACCCAACGGATTTAACGTACACCAATCCCGCTCACAGCAAGGTTCTTGGATGGAATCGGGTCTCGAACCTAAAGCTCTCCGGTTCTGAAGTCCAGATTTTACCGCCAGGCCACCGTGGCCTTTAAATTATCTTATAAGTAGGGGGTGGCCATAGAAATGAAACTGCCGGTCTTATTTCAAACTAAAACTATAATGATTAAGACAATGATGAAAAAAATAATAATAAAGCAATTAACAAGTTTTCAAAGAAATTTTTGTTTTTACTCTCAAATTTAAAGCTTAGGGAAACACGTATTCTTAAAATACAGGGTGTCCAAAAAGTTCCTGTACTCCAAATTTAAAAAATCATTGTCCATGATTTTTTTCAAGTGTATTAAATTTTGCTTTACAAGTAATGAAACCATGAACATGCTTGAAGCTTTTTTCGGCGATCGACTCATCTCAAAAAAATCTTTGGCCACCTCGATCCCCTGATCTGACCATACCGGACTTTTTTCTGTAGGGATATTTAAAGGACAAAATTTATGAAGGTGATCCTCAAACAATAGATTATTTGAAAATCGCAATTACCCAAAGGATACAAGAAATTACTCCTAGCATGTTAAAACGCGTTTCGAAAAACATGCGCAAACGAGTTCAGCTTTGTCTTCAAGAAAAGGGTAGACATTTTTAACATTTATTATAAATGTAAGATCAGTATTTTTTCCTTAGTTATGTTAAAAGTGCTTTTTATCATTGGCATAAAAATAATTCTTTTTAAACATAATGTTTTTGTAAAATAAATTCACAAATCATCAGTACGGGAACTTTTTGGACGCCCTGTATTATACAGCCAATCAAAACAGTTAGTGAAATTTCTATTTACACCAATAAATAATTTTCCACTGAGTTTTTTTCCAGATCTAACGACATAATAATGATAAAGCCTTGTTGTTGATGTTTTTTTCTCAAGAAAGACTTATTTCATTCTGTTTGAAATGATTCTGCTACAAATGAAAAGAAATTTTTAACAGAGCGGTAGTGGTTTCAACGAAACTTACTCGCATACTCATTAATACATGACATTTATTTGTACAGTTTAGTTATATCAACGTCCCATTTTAAAACAACACTAGGGTTATTTCGGGACGGACTTCCTAATTTTTGAACTGTGGTTAGATGACAAGGACGAATCTGAGCTGGCTCTCCCTATCCTTAAACTTCCACATCACATAAGTGGGAGGACAACATTTATTAGAAATTGAACGTGACTGGTTAATAATACTTACGAAAAAGCTGATCTATGATTTTTGGAAAAGATTTTGGCGATTGTTTTCTGGGAGACAGGACGAAAAAAACCAAATATGCATTTTACAAGTAATTTTTTCTGACTAATCGATACCAAAATTTTAAAAAAATTAGAGTTATAATTGTATCTGAATATCACGCATTAAATTACATTTATGGAAGCCATTGCTTGATTTAGCTGTCGAGTTTACTTGTTTGAAGTCCAGATTAACGGATGGATTTTGTTCCAAACGTAATAAATGCCTAAATTTGAAATTTATTCCGAATTTTATTCATCTAGATCTCTTCGTTTCATGTTTATTATTCTCACTTGCATTCAAAGACCTGACAGAGTGACTTTTTCTGAATGGATTTCGTTCAAACTTAACGTACAAAATTTCATCTATCTTGCTCAAAGCGATTTTCGGTCATCATGTTCCCGGAAAGACGGACATAATTAAGAAAAAATTGTTTTCTTATCTCGGAGAATTTTGAAACGTAGAGATTCGTCAACATCTTTACCTCGAGTTCGTTGGTGATTACCGTACATTCTCTTTGCGTACTACATATATATAAAAAAGCAAAATTCAGAAACTTTTTCAATTGTAATTGAAAATTTAAATAATCAGCATAAAGTAATAGCTAAGGATAAAAAAACGAAATAAAGAAAAAAAGTTTTAAAACAAAGAAGTTCTCTAATTTTGAAAGAAGCTTAAGCATATTAAGTCCCGTTTTAAAAGCAACACTAGGGCTTTTTTGGTATGGACACCACAACTGGCAACCCCTTTCCACACTTTCACACTACACCAGTGAGAGGTCGTTCAGATTTTGAAAGAATAATAGCTTGTAGGTAATACAAGGGTTTATTTATCCACAGTTATAATTATAAAATCTTCTAAAATTCATGACAATATAAGAAATATTTTCGTTAATACGATCGAAGAGCCTTTAAAATCCTAAAATATATTTAAAATTACATTATATAAGATGTTTATTAATTAACGTCGGGGTTACCGTACCTTATAACTTTCAAATAAGAAATATTTCACAAATACTGATTACGTATTCGTAAATTACAACTCAAAGAATTTTATTAATGATATTAAAGGGCACAAAAAGCTTATTAAAAGCTTATATTAAAGCTTGCACAATTTGCACTTTGTAGTCATTCAGCTGAAGGCGGTAATGGAGAACGTTCCATATTGTCGTATGAGGCATATGTAACTTCACAGCTGATTGCCTTTTTGATTTTCGTGGACTACGAGTAAACGTTTCTTGGATGCGATCAACATTTTTCTGTTAATTGCTCGGTCTTCCCACTCCCTTTCAGTGTAGAACGATACCAGCTTCCTGAAATTGTGTTAACCAGCGTCTGATAGAATTATCCGAAGGAGGATCCTTCTTGTACGTGGTCCTGAAGTTACGTTGAGTAGTAATGACTGATTTAGTTTCGGAAAATCACAATACAAGCATTGCTTTTTCTTGCACGGTTGGCATTTTTATTTATGACGTCATAGCTACCCTGACTGCAAATATGCTAAGATTGTATCGTTGTCACGTAAAATTCTTCCAGTTGTAATTTACGAATACGTAATCAGTTTTTGCGTAATATTTTTTATTCGAAAGTTTCTAAGTACGGAAACCCTGACAATAATTAATGAACACCCTTTATTTCTTTAATTCTTCGACTTTACTAAGAAACGAGTAATCTCATGAGATGAAAATAAGTTCGGGAGTGAGCAAAGAAAAGTTTTTTCTGAAACAGCAAAGCTGTTTGTCAGTAATTATCATTATTCAGTATTATCCTCAAAAAAGTCACAGGTCATATGCGTTTAAATAACATGTCCAGAAGTGCGCTATACATTTGTCTGTAAGCAAATAATTATTTTTTCTTTTGTGCCATTGATATTCGATCGTATCTTATCCCGGTTTTGACTCGGTCAATTATAAGACGGCCAGTAGGCAGCGCATGCGTAGAAAGGCAGAAAAATGCGATTCGGATAATGGATAGTAATTGTTCCGGCGAGGCAACAACACGGTAAGTGCATCGCAATTTTTTTTCTTACTGCGCATGGATTTGTTAAATTCGGCAGGTTTTTTAAAATGAAAAATATTGCTCATTTAATATAGATTAATTCCGACATATTTTGCTCTTTGCCCTATCTGATGCGAAGTTGCGTTTTTTTTTTAATTTTATTTGCCCGTTCCTCTTTATAGTTTCCCATATTTAGGCATGTTGATCTTGATGATGCCTGTTTTTCTTTTATTTAACCCTGTTCTTTTGTGTAAATGTCCATCATTTTAAGACATCTAAAATAGATCATTTCTTTGAAAAGGAAAGTTGAGGAACACCAAAACGGCAATTTGTAGCCAAGCAGGAAATACCTGAACCCATGCTTTGAAATTGGGGTCATCATAAATCAGTCTCTTTCTGCTCCGGTGCAGACTACAGGCTGTCTTATAACGGGCCGAGTTTGAACCCGACGTTAAATTCAATGCAATGAGAGACTGACTGAGGCTTCTCTGGAAAACTAGGTAAGCAATGTGCGACACGGCTTTCAGCTGGAAGATTTTCGTATGTTTTTACTTACTCTAATATGTGAAGTAAAGCTTCCTTGAACAGCTCCAGATCAGGTGTCACTCCGTTATTGGACACTTGCCTGTACATCTGACAGACGAACAACTGTTTGCAGTGCTCATCGGCAACATTCCACTGCTTGAAGGCCGACTGCAGCATCTGGAGCAGCCTTTTGGTCTGGGATTCTGTCAGCAGGGGCATCTTGGCGGAGCTGGTTTCCGGGAAGGTTCTTTTGCTGAGCCCCATGGAGCTGAGAAGTCCGCCCAGAGCGACGCCATTTCCGCTTAGTGACAGCATGATGGCCGGAATGAGGGACAGGCCGTACAACATGCCGCCCATCATAACAGTCCTCAGACCACCCAGGGAGCCGAAACTGCCCAAGTTGGCGAGGGCTGGCGGAAAAGCACCGGGAAATATAGACTGCCGGCTCTTCTTATTCACCGCTAAAGTGGTGTTATCTAGTATTTCCGGAGTTTGAAGGGAAGTGATCATGTGATCCACGTTCCGGGTGTTTAGGGGATCTGTAAATCCTGAGTGAGTCGGTGATCCAAGCATCAAAGTGAGAACCGTCACCAGCTGGATTATGGTACTCTTGTGAATTGACATTATTGAAATCTTCGAGGCTATGAAAGTGGTATAAGCTAGGAATAAAAAGAAAAAAATGCACGTCAACCATAAAATAGATACTGAACAAAGAAATTTCAAGAGAAAGAAAATACGATTTTACATGGGTAAATGAAATACAGTACAGTACCGACTATCCGGCTTCCGTATTATTCGACCTAGTTTTTTTTCATCCTAATCAAGTGAAGAGGATAAAAAGGTGCATAGAAGCATTGCCAGATAACTAATTAAAAACTGAAAATTTTAACTCTTATATTAGAATTATCCATTATAATTTTGTTTGCGTTTCGGACAACTTTGTTGTAATAGATTCGAGTTGCTAATGAAGGTAGCAAACCGTTGCTCCAATTCTATTTTTATCTTAATGATTTATATATCACAATTTACTCTCACGAAGAAAGAAGCAAATCTCTCTGGTTTAAAGTAGTCTACTAACTTCTAAATATTTATCTAGAAAAGATGGTATGAATACTCTTCCATAACTCTATAAGCCCAGATGACTTTGTTTTAGCAATACAATGAAATAAATTTGCTCAAAAGTTGGGAAAAAATTGTGGAAAGTGGGCAACGTTTAGATCACGCGATTTTTCATAGAAAAAAATAAAATTCTGAAACTGAAAGTATATTATGCTTAAAAGACACTTTTTTATTAGAGCACCAAAAAGTACTAATTTTTTTATTTAATCATCTTCTGCTTTTTAACTTTTAATTTATAACAGTATTGTGAAAATTATGGAATATTGTGGAAATTATGGAATATAGTGGATTAAATCATGAAAATAGTAATATAGAAATTTTTATCATTGAAAACACAAAACGCTTTTCAGACAAAGAGATTTTTTTTATTTTGTTCGCCATTTCTGGTCAGTAAAAGCTATTTGGGTTAGTCGAAATTTATTTTAAATTTCAAAATTAAAAAATATTACGAAGTTTCTGAAGAATTAGTTGCAAAATTTTAATTTTACAAGCATGAAACAAATAAAAAAAATCGGAGGAAAAGTAATAAACGATTTATCACTTCTACCGCTTATCATTATTGCATTTGCGTTTAAATAACTTTCTTTTTATTCTAAATTACAAATTTACATTAAAAGAATCAAAGGTGGAAATTCAATTTCTTCTTTCGTGTATGGTGAAAATCCGTGTTCTTCACTAAGCGGTTCTTCTAGAGCTGAAAGGAATTCTCTTGTTTAGTTAATTTTTTTTAGTCATTAAATTATGCATTTTTTAATGTCACTGAAAGTAAAAATAAAATCGTCAATCAAAATGGCTTAATTCTGGAGGAAAACTTTCCCAGAGTTAAAAAAACTGTACTTCTCCGTTCAATGCATGTAATCTCCGTTTGTGAAAATAAAGAGCATGAGAGTAAAAAAATGAGCAAAAGCAAAAGAGTTGGTTCCGAACCAAATAAAGGAATGAAAATACCCACGGTCTGTTGAAATTCAAACTGAATTGAATACTTTTTTTTCTGTACAGCCGACCACCCCGCCTGCACTGAACGTAACAGTATCGACACGATTTGTTGTGGCCGACTGTGGACTGTAGCAATGTCCATCCTTACATTGACTGAATCTGTCAAACCGATATTCTCTTCGAGTAATTGGCTCCAAAGTGATCAAATACTGGCCACCTCCTCCTTTACAAACTTTCAAACAGTTGACAAAAAACTGACAATTTTTGATATAATGTCCTTTAGAGTTCTAAGATTACTTGGTACCATCAGTACTGAACTCAAGTCATTATTTTCAACTTGCAAATGTTTTCTATGATCGGAGATTTCTGTACATTCCTTTAAATAGTGGTAAACAGCACAAATTCCTCCACAAATGCATTTATTTTCCACCATTCTTCCAAATCTTTGGAAATATGTAGGGAATCTCCCATGTCCTTATATAAGTTGGATTACCAGTGGATGGTATCTTCTTATTTTTATTTCTGGATTAGGAATAAAATCGTAAATTACTCTTCCTTTTTTGGACTTATATCATCTGTCAAACCATTGTAGCTTAATTTCTTCTCTTAATTCCAATTTTAAACACCATTTGATTTGGGAACAATTATATCCACACTCTTTTTCTGTGCCGTCATCTTTGCATATTGATCCACCTTTTCGTTACCATATATCCCAGTATGGGCCTTAACCGAACTCAACTCTATCCACTTGTTAAGTTTGACTCTTTTCACCTTTTCTTTCATCATTCATATGTTCCTATTACGATTGTGAAATGATTGAATAAAACTGAATTGAATACTGGCAAATCTACAGGACAGGATCTTTAGAAAATCAGATTCATTATTAATTACAAAGCACTGTAAGTACACTCTTTGTAATAGTAAGAGCACTCGTAATTTTAAGAGCACTCGTAATTCAGAAGGAGAAAAGAGGTACTTACATATTATACCGCCAATCCGCCAACAATGCGGCAACCACGCCGAATTTCATTTTGGTGGCCAAAATTCTTTAATGCTTTTAAATACGTGGAAAACCAATTTTGGAGCGTAGGCGATCTATTGGCGACCGAAAATGATCGACGACTTAATTCGTAAGTACCGAAAAAAATAATGTAGCATTTATCTAGGACTCTAACACAGTTATTTAGAATTTTTGTTTAATTTTCCTTCAGTTAAATTCCAGTTTTGATTTCAATCAAATAAAATACCAATCAATTAAAATTTATAAATTCTTAATTAATAATATAAGTATAATATAATACAATTAAAAATTTTTAATTAGCACTCTTTATTTGTTTGAATGTTTTGTAAACATTTTGCTGTAAATTATAATCTAGCGACCCATTGAACTACAGATTTAAAACTTTAAACATAGAAAAATTTAATATTAACTCACTTTCTAATACGGTACAAATTTTGTCTTAGGATGTATCTTATCGGGAAGTTAGCTTAAAATCGATGGCACGCTCACAAAAAAATGCTTAAATAATTTTTTTTTCGTTATATTAAGTATTTAAATTACGATTGTAAATTTAATATTCATAATCCCTAATTTTCAGGGCTCTGAGAATTTTCTTACGAGATATTATTTTACGCTTTTCATTAGGGCTGGGAGATGACGGAATTTCATCATCGCGATATATTGTCCAACACATATCGATATTTTTAGATATATCGTGATATCATTAAATATCTATAGATAATATAAGTTATAAATAGCATCTTTTAACATACTTATTGATCAGAATATCTTGAAAAAAAAGTGAGCTTCAATTTATATAATAAAAATATTATAAATAAAAAAGAAATTTGTAAATAATTATAATCCCTTCAATAAAACCCTTCAATGCCAAAGAATGTCTGCATTTATGACAATATGTTTAAAAAAAGCCTTTTTATGTATCAGAATATGACAATATTTATAGAAATATTAACAAAAATTATGTATGAAGGTCAATAGGTATGAAGAGTTGCAAAAATAAACCTTAACCGGTAACCAAAAGGAAATCGGAAACGTAAATGAACTGTGAATAACGATTTATTCTATCACGATTCATTGAGGGACTTTTATTCACGATCATGTTTTTTGGTAGATCGATATTTTTCAAACACTGGCAACAAAAGAAAAAAAATCGATTTTTTTTTATAAATCAAAAATTGAAATAGTCCTACTCTTCAGTCCTTTTTAAAAAGGTATTAAAGTAATTATTTTAATTTTAATAATCGTTTAACTATCGAGACCTCTTAATACATTTGCCATCAATGCTACCTCGCCATTGCGTTATTAGAGCACTGCACTGAAGTGAGAGAAGACTTTGACCGGCACCGGTTAACCAACCAATATTTAAGGAAAGGGTTGAAACGCTGCTGCTGGGAAAAGATTTACCTGAAACGTACGCACCTTCTCACTCAAGTGTTGCCTTCCTTGGTGAAGCTCGATGGGAACTCGAATGTGCTTCTCTCTGAAATGCAATTTTCTTTTATACAAAAATTCAACCCACAGGGTGGAGACGTTGAGGTCGCTAAACCACCTGCGACAAAGAGAGCCCCGACATTACAATTCGCATAGGTCAAGCGTGCGATTCAAGGTAAAGAACTCATAATTTTTTTTTCGGGACCGTTTTACAAAGATTATTTTCACACTCGGGCGAGCACATTTTGAAATTTCTTTGGAGGCAACTCGTAAGAAATGCTTTGGGAAATATTAAGAACAAAATATCAGCGGAAGTGGTGTTCTTTTTCTGACGATCGGAAGCACTTGATGCTTCTCGCTTGCTTGGACAGTTTCCAGCTATTCTAAAAGAATTGAACTAAAATTGTTCCTTTTAAACACGAAAATGTCCTTAGATGATCCGAGTTGCATGCCCAGAGAAAATTGAGAAGAAAATGTAGCATTGTCAGTGGCATCTTCATTCCATCGAATTTCCGAGTTTTGGGAATGGTTTGATGAATGCAGAAATATTTTCATATAACTTTTGTTCAAATATTTTTCGATGTTATTACACAATTCGCTTTTTAACCACTATTTAGATCACTTCGGATGATGTGTATCTGAATTTTGTTTCAAAAATTTAGCATCTAATTTATACTCGTCAAATACAGAGTATGCGTAATATGAAGTTATATTGGAATGGAATGACTTTTATTTTTTGATTTCAATTTATTTATTTATTTAAACTAACCTGCATTTTTTACCTATAATGAAAAGAAACATAAAATTTGTTATTTTTATTTGCTCCTAGAGAATAGTGTTGAGAAAACCCTGCTATAACGAACGCATAATAATTTATTATTTGATCCTATGATTTAGGCTTGACTTCAAAATATTTGAAACACCTTGACATTTCTACTAAAATTGTAAACCAAAATTCAAATCATCACTACTTATTACACCTGGCGAATTAAGTCCTCATAATGCCAAATGTTGTACTTTTCCAGTGACGATTATACTAGTCAAAAGTAGTGAACTGGTTAAAGAATTAAAATGTATTTGATGAGGTCATTTAATTTTCCAAAACAACATGAAATTAAATGTTGAATGTTCGTATTCTTTGATAATAATATACTATTTTAATGTTTTCATAGCTTATTTAATAATTAATATATTATATTAATTAAATAAATAAATTTTTATTTCTTGTGCATGATATATTTCATATTCAATTTCAGAAAAAAATTAATTTAGCAAAATCCATAAATAATATATGTTTATTTTATTATAATAGTATGAATATTAAAATAAAGTCAACCGATCAAAAGAAAAAGAAAATGAAATCTACTTTCAAAAATTTAAGTTATTACGGGAGAACATTATTATTTTTAAGTCATTATTTACTCTAATTAATTTAAGTCATTAATCAGTTTGAAACCAGTTTGAAACAATCATTAGACTTCTCGATCGGTCTCTCTCTCTCTCTCTCTCTCTCTCTCTCTCTCTCTCTCTCTCTCTATATATATATATATATATATATTCTTTAAACATCTGACAAACAAAGTTTTAAAGCTCGACCTATTTTTGGATGAAATATCTGCAATTATGTCGTAGTCTTACGTCAACCTTTTAAAAACGCAACTATCATATAAAACATAATAATAAAACAATGCTGGCACAAGCAGGTCAACTTTTTGAAAACGCATCTGCTTTCAAAAAATCACACATAATAATAGTGCAATACTGGTAAAAGCAGGTAAAAAATGTATGAGATTAAACGATGTTGAGGAATATTGCCATCTTTACTTTATTCATCAACATATATTTACCATTTATGCTTTGTTCATTGTCTACGCGATTTTGAGCTTCAATTATTTAAAAAACCCTAAGGGAAAGAACATCATGTTCACATATGATAATAAGAATTTAAAAAGGAGGGCTAAATCAGATTTTATAAGTTCACCAATAAAAGTGCATTGAAAAGAAAACTTCTAAATTAAAACTACTTTTATCAAAGCTGCTATTCCATGTGAAAACTATTTTCATTAAATCTGTTAGGATGAAAACTAAAATGATTCTAGCAAATGAAAATGATTTTGTTTCTTTCAGAATTTTTGTTTTACGGATTATGAAATGGCAATAACGTAATCCGTATACAGACTGCTCAAAACAATTAGGGGAGCAAGCAAAAAAATATCAAGAAAACCGTGCAAGACAGCCGCGTATTGGCATACAATGGGTAGTACACGCGTATCCATGCGCAATACAGAGAGAAAAAAGAAGAAAACATTGTGGAATTAAGCTTTAATTCTTTGAAAGTATGGAAAAAACATGAAAAGATGATTTAGGGCAACAATTTGGTTACATGTAAACGATAAAAAAGGCTCTGAATAGGCATGATGCATGAGTTTTAATAGGATGTGTGGTCTCCTCGAACAGCTAAGACTGCTGCACACCTGTTTGTCATGGATGTGATGAGGTTATCCATCAGACTTTGGGGAATACTGTTCCATCCCTGAAGAAGTTCAATCCCCAAGTCTGGGACAGTCACAGGCGGCCTTGACCGAGCAGCAATGCGTCGTCCGAGCATGTCCCAAACATGCTCGATTGGATTCAGGTCAGGAGAGCACGCTGGCCATTCCAACCTCTGTATTGTTTCAGCTTCAAGCATGTTCTCGACCAGACGAGCTCTATGCGGTCGGGCATTATCACCCTGGAAAATAAAGGAATCACCAATGGCTCCAGCGTAAGGGATGACATGAGATCGCAGTATCTCATCTGCATACCTGCGGCCCGTCAAAGTGCCATTCCGAATGATATGCAGGTCCGTACATCCGCCTATGCTGATTCCACCCCATACCATCCAACCAGCTCGTCTGTATTGTGACCTTTTACGAACGAATGCGGGGTTATTTCAAGTGCCCCTTTCCCGGCATACCAGAACACGTCGAGTGTCACTCTCCAGACTGAATCGGGACTCGTCTGTAAACAGCACTTGGCTCCAATCATGTTGCTGCCAATCTCGATATTCAGCAGCCCATCTTCTTCGGGCCGCACGGTGGCGTGGGGTCAACGGAATTCCAGACCATTGGCCTGCGTGCATAGAGCCCTCCCCCATGAAGCCTATTACGTACTGTTTGGCTGGACATCCTTCGTCTTGTTGCCAAGAACAACTGTCTTTGCAGCTGAGTAGCATTCTCTGTTCTGTTTCGACGGGCTGTTAACCGTATATACCGGTCATCAGTTGCTGTAGTGGCGCGTGGCCGAGCTTGCCCTAGTCAAAGTCTAACATTTCCTGTTTCTTGGAATCGATTCCACAGCCTTGCAACAACACTTCTGGCGACTCCAACAGCGTCCGCGACACTCCGTTGTGTTAGGCCTGATTCCAGTCGGCCTATGACATGCCATGCCATGGATTCCGGTAAATCACGTTGTTCAGACATTCTCATAAGCTTGTCTCAAAAACAGAAAGACTGCGCCATCAAATTTCGCAGTCACGGCAATAAAACAGACGTTTCTGCAACATCTCGATTTCTGGCCTTATCTTCTTTTTCTGGTTTTTGACGTCATGAACTTTGATTTGCATTTAAAGTTTTCTTCTTCCGTTTCCTGGCAGGCTGTAATTTATGGATGATTCATTTTATATTACTTATTGGTAGACATCTTTGCGTAATTCTGTTAAAACCATGTGCTCCCCTAATTGTTTTGAGCAGTGTACATATATCATAATCCCATAAAAATAACATAATAATATGGCAATAATTAATTAATTAAAAAAGGAAATCTATTTTTGATGCTGAAATTGCCATTAATGTGAAAAAATCAAATTACTCCTGAAAGTTGAGAAATTAAATATTTTTACTATTCTCGGAAATTTCAACTTTAATTTACTTCTTAATTAATCATCAGCTCTGTTTTAATTCGCTTGGATTTGTTTATGGCCCAGCAGTGCTAGACCATCTCCATAAAACCCAATATTTCCCCAAAGTCCATAAATAGAGCTGAGTCTTTTAGAATGTCATGCTTTGTAAAATTTAGACAATTTAAAATGTGAGTGGGAGAAGCTGGAGCGCTCTTACACCAATGGCAGACCGGGAAATACTTTTGTCCCTGATGAAAAGTGAGGCCTTTCATATGTCCGCTGATAAATCAAAAGAGGGCTATACTTTTTCTAACGCCCCTGGTCTGGAGGGCCCCTCCAGTACAATCTCTAAAGTACCAGGAGTTATTCAGGGGAACACACGAAAGCTTATATGTCTCCACTTTTGCAATTGAAGTATACGTGAGAGTGTAGACATTACCAACTTCATTAGTGGTAGCCGCCACAGCAAGTGTGTCAGCTCTCTTGTTGGCTTCAAGTTCAATACTTATTTTCTAATAATAAAACAATCGCATTATTTTAAATTCATATAAATATCTTGCATTTCATGTACTAAAAGCGATTAATTTGTCTTTGAATAAAGTGTACGGTTTTAAAGTTTTGCATTGACTTTTCCAATCTCAAAGAATTGTCGCTCTATTTAAAAGCCGTAATATAAAAATAGCAGCAGAGCTCTTGAGAAAAATCAAAATAAATTCTTGAGTCTCATTTTTTATAGGCCTGGCCATATTCTTTCTCTTTTTTCCTGTTCTTGCCTGTGTTTTTATGGTTTGAAATCTGTTCAAAAACACAGGCTATTTTCTATTAAATCGTTATTAGCATTGTGGGCTGCTGTGAAATACTCAATTGTATATATTCTACTACAGGAGGATAAATTTTGTGAGACAGAAAAACCATTTTAAATTTAATTTTTAATCTCTTGGGAACTGATACTTTTATAATTTGTTATAATTGATATCGAAATTTCCTATATGGGTTTTTTAAGTTTAAATCTTTGAATTTTTTTGGCAAATAACTGGAGTATTCTGTCTCTCTCTGTTTTATTTTTATGTAAATTCTCTTTGATTTGTGTGTGTTTTATGCGAATACTTTTTTAGTATATATTTTCCTTTATTTGTGTATATATAGACCATATATCTGATTTAATTCACCTATTCTAAAGCATTTTTGAGTCATCACAACCACACAAAAGGACGAGCAGACAGAAAAACACAATTCTAAAAATGTGGTTTTCGAACTCAAGGAGGTCTGAAATAAGTAACAATCGGGAGTCCGAATTGTTGGACTGTTACGATATTTTCCTGTTGTGCACTTCGCATACAAAAAAGTGGAAACAATTTTTTAAATAATATTTTTATTGCTTTGTTGAAAAATGGATTCTTTTATTTTCATTTTCGTTTTACTTTGCAGTATTTAATTTAAAATTTATTTTGTAAATATCACGAGCACTTAGAAACAGCATTCTCTAAGATTCACTCCAAGTTGTCACCTCTCTCTTGGAAATAAAATTAAGTAAATAGACAAATGAATCTATATTATGAAAATTGTGAATTTAATTCATAGCATACAAATGCGAAATAAAAGGAAGTGAAGGAGAAACGGATGATAATATTCCATTTAGGTAGACTCGAAACTATGCAAACTAAAGAGAATGATAAAGCATGTTTTCTGCAAGTAGAAATAAAAAATTTAATCTGTATTAAATCAGCCCTTCTGACAATTTCAAAGAATCTGTCAAAACATCAAAATTGGAGACATGCTCAAAATGTTAGACTTCTGAGGAAAATTCTAAATATAGGTTCGTTTTTCTAGATATTCTATGAAACATGTCCCAAGATGGATGTAAAAGAGAGAGAAAAAAATGAAATCAGCAATACTCATTTTTTCTTCGTTTCGCAAGCTGAATTGCAAAGAAGCTTATTAAATAACCAAAAATAATTTTTAACTGCTTAAATTTTAAACATTGATGCCTGAAAAAAACCTCGCTGATTTAATATAAATATCGCATAGAAAATAAATCGTTCTCTCATCCTCACAGAAATGGTTGTTCTTGCTGCGACATTTCATGAATCAAAGTTAACCAGACCATGAACCGAATCTCATCTAATAAGATAAAGTCTTTTATTATGTACACTTCCTTGGCAGGAGCTGCTTTTCTTGATGATACTCTTCATGCAACAAAAATGATATCCTTCCATTAAAAAGAATTTAATGACCGAAAAAGCAGAATAAAAGATACATTTCATTCAATTTACCTAACATTTGTCTTTTGGCCCAAATAAATGTGCTAGATTTCCTAACACGAAATTTAGTAATGGCGTAGCTACTGGAAGGCTAAGAAAAAGCAATTTTCAAACGTTCTGCTTGAATTATAGTTATTAGGTTTGTTTACGCTCACTTCGCCGCCCGCCAACCTTTCCTGAGTTTGGCG
>JAOUZG010009953.1:184269-198149 GCA_026289955.1 Argiope argentata
GTTTAAAAAACTACAGTCCACTACTCTATTTACTGAGCTACAGACAAGGTTCTTGCATGGATTTAATCAGTGACATCTATTGGTAAATATGTGAAGTATCTATATAAACGACAATGGTTTTAGGTTTTACCACTTTACTATTACTTTATTGTTATCATTTTGAAGATGTTCCGTTTAGTATTATTCAGTATCAAAATCCTCAATCATGGAACGCTCCAAATTGCATTTTTGACATTCGTTGCTTTTTTTTTTTTTTGTTGGATTTGAGTGGAGTGGATGAGGAAATTTCCTGGCGCAAGATCCTTTTCTAGGATATGCTGCACCGAAAACAAAAATATTATTGAGTTTTATCTAACTCCTTCTTTAAAATTCATCATAAAATCTGGTAAAATAGTAAGTAAAAGTATAACAGTAAATTTAAATTTCCCTATAAATTTTAATTTTCAAAAACTGAAACAAATTTGAATGAGACCTTTCTAAAATTAGGAAAGACAAGTCTAAAGCAGATGAGTAAAAAAAAGTCGACGCTGCCTCTATTAAAATCAGAGCACTCAGTTAAAATGTGGCGTATTGTTAAAGGAGCATAGCATGAACCGCAAACTGGTGGAGATTCTCCAAATAGAAAGTATCTGTGTGTAATTCGTGAATGGCCGATATGCAGTCGAGTTAAAATCACACCATACTTCCGGTTGAAAAATGAAGTCCAAGGAGTAATGTTAGGTTTTACTTCGTGGAGTTTATCATTTACTTCTTGATTCCAGTCGTTTTGCATCCATTACTCAGCATCCATTTACATAATGCACTCTTGATATCAGTGTAATGAAGAGGCTGAGGACAATACGCAGTAGCAAATTTAGCTGCGGTGTCTGCCTGTTCATTTCCCTCAATGCCAACACGCGCTGGTACCCATGAGAATGAAACTTCAAAACCCTTTTTACACCAGCGGGATTGCAGATGTTTAATTTCCTGTGCAAGGCCCCATGGGAATTCTTGTTGGCTTTGAAGAAATCTGTTGCCAAAATCGACGATTGGAACTCGACGGAGCAACATCACTATAAGTTTCTAAAAGTATCCGACGGATTCGACAGCATATTTCTTGTTGGAGTTGAAGAAATCTGTTGCCGAAACCCTCGGATACTTTTAGAAATTTATAGTGATGTTGCTCCGTCGAGTTCCAATCGTCGATTTTGGTTTCAGCGATTTCAGAGTGGTGATTTCGAGGTCAATGACCTGGAGGGGCAAATAAATTCGATGACATTCAACTGCAAGACTTATTGGACGAAAATGGTGAAAAACTGTAGAAAATGATGGAAAATATTTTGTTGCACCAATTTTTCTCAATAAATGAATTTTTAGAGTGAAATATAATCAAAATACATGCAACAACTAATAGACAGAACGTTCATTCTAAAATGTAATAGTTAGTAACAATTACGAGTTTTATTTTCTAAAAATCACACTTTAATCATTTGCCTTAGGTCTTATACAAGGAAATGTGTTATTTGTTAAACTAGAGATTTAACTCACAATAAATCATTATTTAATTTGAAGGTAAAAATGTTTATTTTTCAAATTCTTTGTATGTTTTAGAGTTTTGTGTTATGTGAATTGTATTTGTTTAATGTTAAAATTTTTAACTGGCCATTCGTCAATTTGTTAGCTGAAAATAAAGGAAAAATCATGTCGGGTTTACGTTCGGCCATTTATAAAACGGCCAATAGGCAGCGTATCTACGATGAGGGAAGGATTTATGTTTGCCACAATTTCATAAGACACATTATTCATTCCATACTTGGCTTTTAAACTGCCGTTTTGGCGTCCCTGATTTTTTTTTTCTTTTTCACTGCATGTCGTATTAAAATGATGGATATTTTCACAAAAAAAAAACATTGTAAAATGAAAAAAATGGCATTCCTAAATTTGTAAAACGAATGTCTAATAAAATAAAAGAAAAATTAAAAGAAAAGACGTCACTGCATCGGGCAGAACAAAAAGCCAAACATATCGGAATCAATCTATGATTAGTGATCAATTTTTTTATGCCAAATTCTACAAATCCAGGCGCAACAAGCAAAAAATACAATACAATGGCATGTTGTTGTTCCGTCGGCCGAACAGCAGTGCCCTGAGCGGTTCATCTTTTCTGCGCATGCCCTGTCACCTGGACGTCTTACAACTGAGCGAGTGTAAGTAAACCCGTCATTGAGTTATTTAGAATCAAGAGTATTAACATTTTGCATGAAACTCCGAAGATTGCAGGAAACAAGCGTCACAAGAGAAATTAAGAAAAAGATTATTTTTCGTTACAAAGTGGGTGTGGGTCGTGTGTTCATGTAGCTGAATGCGATTATTCGAAAGTAAAATTTCTTTGTCTTTCCGCTTGAATTTTTTAAAAAGAATTATTGTTGTTTGGAATTAAAATTTTTGTATTTCTAACCAAAATTCTGTACTGACGAAGTGGTGAATCTTTCAGTAAATTGCTGATGACAAGAGGTTGCAAGTCTTTGCTGTTGACTTACTGCATGATGATTGGATAAGATTAATTGATGAACAGGAATAGAGTTTCTTGAATGATATTTAGTAATTCATTTATGAGATAATACTCGATATGCTTAATTCTGTTGCCTCTTTTTGAGGAATTTAAAAGATTATGGAATCGAAGTTTCTCGGAATTCTTGTAAGGCCTATTATTATGATTTCAACTGCTTGCTTACGATTGATTACTCTTATAATAAAACACTTGTTTCATAAAATCTTATTTAAGGCTTTTTTTCGGGTATAAGAAAGTTCCAAATTCTAAAGTCAATTTTACCAAAGTTACATCGTGTATGTAGGTTATCTCCACTGATTCCGAGGATGAAACTGCTGGTGTGCTATTTTCCTACTAGAAAAGGATGCAGTCTCAGATGCCCTCCCCGTTATCTGACAATGATTCAGAGTCATAAAATCTGTCTCAAAATATTCTTCGAATTTTTGAGTTATTATTAAAATAATTAAATTAACTCATTTACGTGAATTAATTTAAATTAAAGGGAATGAGCCTTGAAGGCAAGATTAACATTTCTGCTCCATTTTCAAAACTTGGAAAATATTTCCCTCTTTGTAAAGTTCACAGAATAATTATATGACTTGGTGCTTTAAGAAAGCTGGGGTAATTTTACATTTTTTGTTAACACTGATGATTTTTAATTTTGTTTATTTAATTATTTAATGATATGTTGTGAAGACTAGATAAAGTTCTGATTAATTCTATTTCTGCATAATTAAAGTACCATTGCTTAACCACTTCGCATACAGTTACGCGTCTGACACGCGCATCGAATCACTGAATTTTTATTTTCAAGTCTGTAATTAAGCCGCAGAATTAAGAATTTAAATACGAAAAAATCAATATGAAACGATTTGGAATCCCAAATATTATTTTAAAAAATCAAATTAACAATAAATTACCAAAATAGGATGAGTTATCTAATTAGAAAGTTAAATAAACTCGTGTGTCAAATGATTAAGTGCAAAAGGCCCCAATCCTCTGAAACCTATCTAGTCTCCAAATGCATGAAAGTAAGTCTGTGTCTTCTTTGGTCTTCAGCATTTTGCCTTTATTTCTGATTATAAAGGATTCAGATAATCACACTTCTAACTTTTCAAACCTGTTGTACTAATTTTAATACTTTTATCATTTTATCTAATAATTATTTGGCATTTCAATTCTTTCTGATTCAGTAACCAAAGTTATAAGATTAAATTTAACATTATGATATAATGGCAACTGTACACACTTTTAAATGTATCCATTTTAATTTGAGTCATTACATAAAAATTCTACAGAAAAAAAAGAATTTTTAATAAATAAAAGTTTCGAAATTGGCATCATAAAATCCTATCCATCTACACACACACACACTATTAGTGCAGATGCCTTTAAAAGTTTGTGTCAAATCCAACAAGATGCTATCCATCTGTTGGCCTCTTTTTTTTAAACATATAATCACGATAGTTCAAAAACGCAATTATTTAAATACACCGAATTTGGTTTGTAATTTTGTAACAACAAGTGCCGAAATTTGTGTTCCAATTGGTTAGGAAAAACTCATCTAACATAAAAATTTGATTTTCAAATATCTTTTACTCTATAATAGAAATTACTCTAAGAGAAAACGCGCCAAATATCATTTGTTAGATTCAAGAAAAGTGCTGAATTCACGCCAATTGTATGCAAAAACCATTCAAAATTTTCTCTGGAATAACTCATTTTTAGAGAGTACGTTAAAAGGTTTTGGGTTTGCCATTCCCGCTCGTTGAATTATTAGAAGCGCAGTGAATTATGAAGCTTTAAATAGTTTTGGTGAAAAGAGGGATCTCAGTGCCGGGTTTACACTTTGCTAATAGATAGCTCATGCGTAGAAAAGCTGAAAATGCTGTCTGGTTGAGAGTAAGTAATTGTCCCCATGGGACAACAGCAAGCCAAGGTAATGTTTTTTTTCCTAATTACACATGCGTATGGCGGATTTTTTTGGGGGGAAGGATAGAAAAGTTGATCATTTATCATATATTAATTCCGACATTTTTTGGTTTTTGTTCTTTTTGGTGCGAGGTTGTGTTTTTTTATTTACCATTTCCTTTCTAAAGTTTTCAAAATTTATATATGCTAACCTTTTTTTTAAATTTTACCAAGTTTCCTTGCGTAAATATCCATATTTTTAGTACGATACCAAGCGAAAAAGAAAAATTCGTGGACTCCAAAACGGAAACTTATAGCCAAGGATGGAATGCCTGATTCCATCTTATAAAATTGTGGCAAACATAAATCATTCCATTTCTGCTTGTGCGCTGCCTGCTGGCCTTCAAATAACTGATCATTTTTTAATGCGGCTTAAGAATGCAAGGGGCAGCTTGGTTGTTTTTAGATTTAGTTTCGTAAACTGGATTTACACTCGGCCAGTTATAAGATGGTAAGTATGCTTTGAAAGGGACTGCTTGGGGCTGCTCCCATAGACATTCTTCAGGTGTTAGATTATAACGAATTCATGTTTCTCAATGATGGAACTCACACCCATACATACTATAGTTACAACACCTCTGAAGCCTTAGATTTAACAATGACTAGTGCCCACCTGTTTCCACAATGCTCCTGGTCAATTTTAGATAACATCGGAAGTGACCACCTACCAATTCTTACAGAATTTAAGAAAAAACAAAAAAAACATATTTCCCAAATGAAAAATTTTGGAACTTCAAGAAAGCTAACTGGACAACTTTCAGAGACCCAGTTGATAACGAACTGGCCTTGAATCCTATAACAAACGACCTCGAAGATTCCTGGAAGACTTTCAAGAAAATACTGATCAAATGTGCTAAAGTTTGCATTCCAAGAGGTAATATCAAATGCTACATTCCAGATTATACCCACAACTCTACCATAGCTCCTCTTATTGAAGAAAGAAAACGTCTTATCGGGAACGCAGAACAAATTCTAGAGCTAAAATTAATAAATTAAATGCAGAGATCAAATTAGCATACTCCCGACTTTAGAGAGCCAGATGGATAGATCTTTGCAGCAAATTGGACGCTAAAACCCCAAATAATAAACTTTGGAAAATCGTTAAAGGTCTCAACAAAGAATATCCTCGATATGAATATTGTAATTCCGTCAAAGATTCCAATGGACAAATATTTCAAGTGGATAAATCTGCTGCTAATGGCATTGCAAGCTATTACCAAAAGACCAGTAGACTTGCTTTTTCTGAAAATGATAAACAAGTTCTTGAAAAAGCGAGAAACATCATCCACGGTTGTCGAATATCAGACCATGGTGATATTCTTCTGCGGAAATGCTTCACAAGGCGGGAACTTGGATTTGAGAAAATCTCCAGGGCCGGATGGCCTTCATGGACAAATGCTTGAAAACCTTGGCACTAGAGGAAAACAACGAATCCTCGACATCTTTAAAATCTCTTGGGAGGAAAATGGCGACTGCCCCGAGAATGGAAAAGGGCTACAATCATACCAATCAAGAAACCCAATAAGAACTCTTCTTCTCCAGAGGACTTTCGCTCCATCGCTCTCGCCTGTACAACTTGTAAATTAATGGAGAAAATGATCCTGATCAGACTCCAATACTACCTGGACATTAACAACCTTCTTCCTGCAGAGCAGTTTGGTTTTAGAAAGAGACAGTACAGTAGACCAGGTCCTACTGTTTGCCCAAACCATAAGGGATGCCCATAATCTTAAACCTACTCATCATATAGTTGCTGCCCTATTGGATCGCTCAAAGGCTTTTGACAAAGTATGGATTCATAAACTTATTATTAAACTTCACGATTCTTTCAGTCACAGAGGAAAGATCTTATCTTGGATTTCAGATTACCTTCAACGCAGGCTGATCAAAATAAAAGTCAATAATAGCCTCTCAGAAACATTCCAGCTTAATCAGAGAGTCTCACAAGGTTCAGTCCTTTTTCTCTTTACTTGGCTGGTGTCGAAAAAGTTATTTCCCCTGGAATCTATATTGGGATGTTCGCTGATGACATCGCAATTTGGTGCTCTGGCACAAATATCGTTGACTTAGAGTCTAAACTTAATGACACGTTGGGATCCTTATCTAATTTCGCACACGACCTTAGACTCAATTTCAATCCCTCTAAATCCACTACTACATTCTTTTCCACCAATCAATACCTCTACAATTACCGACTGAAGTTACTGTTCGAGGGTCAGTTTCTGCCCTACGATAAACATCTTAAATACTTAGGATTTACTCTTGATCCTGAAATCACTTGCTGTAAAAACATCGAAAATATTACCTTGAAGGCTAGTAAAAGGCTTAATATCATGAAATGCATTGCTGGCAGAGATTGGGGTGCTGATGCGGTTATTCTCAGATCTACGTATAACGCCCTCATCAGACCTATTCTTGAATTTGGATTTCCAGTCTACTGTTGTGCCGTCTAATTGCCGTCTTATAACCGTCCGAATGTAAAAACGCCATTAAAATCAATTAGTATGTTGCATTTTGAAAAATTCAGAGAACCTAACTGCTCAATTTTCCAAACCATTGATTGTTGTATAAGATGCATGCCTTAATGTTATCATCTTTGCCTTTATTTCAATTTACAGGTAAGTGCTTTAGCTTATATATTTGTTCCTAATTCCTAATGAATCCTAATTCCTAATTGCAAATTCCTAGTGGAATCAGACAATTCGTTCCCAAATTGATCTCCATTGAATTTGAATGTAAAGTTTACAAAAATTGATTTGAGTAAAGAATTTCTTTCCTTTTTTATAATCCATAGGAATTCCCATATTTTTGTGAGATATTGCATTTACTACAAATTATTTAATCCTTGTATTTTAATTTAAAAAATTTAATGCTTTCAAATTTTAGTTGAAGTTATCTGAAGCATCCAGAACATTCTAAATTCAGTATTTCTTTTCAAAAACACCTCGCGTGCTTCTGAACTTTCTCTGAGAGCCGAGAGCGACTCTCAATGCATTGCCAGTGGTTTCGATAAATCAAACTTCTAGACGGAATACGGCTTTTAATGGAATATTTGATGACATATTATATCAATTGCCTCAGTCCTTAACAGATCCCTAAAATTACAGAAGCATCTGTTTCATCGACAACTATCAATAGTGAAATTTCTGATAGAATTTATTTGAGTATGATCAATATTTGATTTCATATCTTAATTTTGATGAATATTATTTTCAACTTTTTCATAAAGACGAAAAGTAAAAATATTAAAATATTTCATTCTTTTCCAAAAGGCTGTTTTTGAAAGTCTTGGTGCCTGAATCATGCATCTTTCTAGCGCGACAAACCTCTTCTGATAAATTTTCCTACTTATTCCTAAAATAAAAATGAGGATACAAAAGCAAAAAGGGATTAAAGACAATATAATTAAAATGCCACTAATAGAATAATATTTAATGGATTGAATCTTTATTTAGATCAAAATTGTTTATGTAACATTATAATAAAAATTACTTTAAAAAACGAATATCGAAACAATGAATAAAAAAAATTACATTTTATGTCGAAGAATAACAAAAAATGATATTTACATTGCGACTAGTATATTTATTATTATTCGATAATAGCTAAATTATTTTTATAACTTCTTACTTTTTAAGCAGTTGTATTAAAAATAATACAAATAAAACCAAAATATAATCTTCTGAGCACGAGATTAATTATTCAAAAGTAGGAAATCGTAAAGAAACTGGAAGATGAAGTCATTTCATAAAACCGACAAACAAAAAGCAATCGATAGTAAATTTAACTAAATATTTCAAACAATATTGGCAAAACAAACCTCAAATGTCATAAGTCAGTGGACTAGCTAAATACTAATGAAAATACTAATATTTCTTGCCTTCAAATTTCGGAGACACCAAAACCTCTTAACCAAAAAAACATTGTGTTCTCACATGATAATAAATAATTGTGGAAAGTATAAGAAAAACATACAATGAGATTCAAAACAAATGAAATATCCCTGATTGATACAGAAAATATCTTATTTCAGATACATTGTTGACTTATAAAATAAAGAAGATACATACAGTTACGTATTCCTTATGGATATAATAACTCGTAAATGTTTACTTAAATTAAAATGTAAAATAATTCAACTAAAGTAGAAACGCATCCAATTTCATGCGTCAAAAAAACCCCTGAACACGGATTCTGATGAAAACAATAAAGTTTGTGATATTAATATTTTGTCTGCAGTTTTTTTAGATTATATAACTGGCTTTTAATCTTTTAGACATAGATGTCCCCCGTTTTTTAATATTTGGGAGGGATTTTTTTGCCATTCTACTATGACAATTTGATTCAACTCTTTCTTGTTAAAAATGTCTCTCTGCTATACAGTTTTCCACAAATTTTCAATGAAATGTAAGTCTGGTGAGCGTGGAGGATGATTTAAAGTCTTGGTAATGCGAAATGGTAATCATTCTCTCACAATAGGCTTTGTACCTTTATTGTGTCATAACTTTCAGTTCCTTGACAAAAACAAATTCTCAACAGTCTTTTAAGAGGTATCATTATATTTTAAAATATGTATATATCCCCTTTCGTTCATTATCGATTCGACAAATACTAAATTGCCGACTCCTACAGCCACCATACACCCCGGATCACGACAGATCACCCCTCCTTGTTTAACCCTTTGCAATCGGATGATACCTCTCGCTCATCATTCAAGACCGTGCATCATTTTGACTTTTTAGTTTATTTACTTTTTTTAAAATATAATTTACTAAAAACACGTATAAAATGTTAAGAAGATGAGGAAAATAATTCGAAATAAAAAAAATTAAAACAATTATATATATTTCGGAGCAATGAAAGAGCCCCTATCTTAAATAAATAAATTGGAATCGAATTACTTTTCCGATTGGAACGGGTTGAACAACGAATTTCTTCCTCTATAATATTGTGCATAAACACGGATGTCGGGCAATGTAGAGCCGTCTATAAACGACAGCTAATATACATTCGCTGGGTTAAGGGAATATTGAAATAAAATGAATCTTCAGCGCGTTAAAAATGCGCTGAGGTACGACCGTCTGACTGCAGGAGACCTCACAATATGGCTTCTTAAAGCCGCAAAATACCTCGGAGTGACTACGTCCAGTTGAGCAAATTGCAATTTAAAAAATCTTCTGTTTTCTATACTATTCTGTTTATTCTTCATGAGCAAAATTATTTGTGGTTAGTATTATTGTTATGCTTTTTTTTAATTAATTCGTATTCTAAGTATTGAGAAAGTATCGCAATCCTGAAACAATTCAACCAAGAGACCTTAATGAATCTCTAAATCTCCGATCCCCACGATTTAGAAAAACATGTGTGTCATTATGTCTGTCTGTTTGTGTATTTGTTTGTGACAGATAATTTCATAATACTTTGTCTTGAAGTTTCGTATTTGGCCTTTACACCAAATTTGTGAATTTCTAGCAATTTTTAAGCGAAACCTATTGAAAGGAAATCTGCCTATCCGACAGTTCGAATCCGAAAACGCTAACTTCACGCCGAAAGTTGATATTTTGTTACTATTCTACATCAATGATATGCTTTGCGATTTCCTCGATAATTCCGACAAAATGAAGAGAGCTAGATTGATCAAATTTAATGCATATATATCTATAATGTAGATTACGTATAATGTAGATTACGTTAAATTTTAAATTAAATTCAACACAGGACTGAATGTTTGTTTGCCTGTGCTTTCAGAAACATGTGAATGCAATAGCACAAAAAACGAAATGATTTAAGTATACAAAATTTTGTGATTAAAGTGCAGTTCTGTGTCCAATTTTTGTTTCAATCGGTTTAAAAATATATGTCTAAAATTCGATTTTTCGGTATATTAATCGCATGTCAGCGATTAATCGCCAAGGATTGTATGATTCAGTAAAAACTCTTAATCCACTCCAAAATGTTAATGTTTCGTTATAATTGTCATACATACTACACCATTATTATTTAAAGAGATATCTAAAAAATTTTGGCGAGGCCACTTCCGTTGATTTTTATTATGTTCTTTCTGAATTCAACTAGTACATTTAATCTTTCTAAATGAAAGCCAGCTCTTTTGCCATTACAAACAATTGAGATAATAGGACACAGGGATTTTTTTTTATCCAACCACAGTCCTTACTCATTTCTACATAAATTTTCTCTGTCGCTTATTTCTCAGTTTGAATCTTTGGAACAGCATTTTTAGAATAAGATTTGAGCCGCGTGATCTGAGTGGTAAAATCTCAATTTCGGAACCGGAGGGTTTCAGGTTGAAGACCCGATTCCACCGAAGAACCGTTGTGTAAACGGATCTGATGCTCGTTAAATCCGTCGGAGTCGGGCGTTCTCCCGCTGATGTGGTATGGAAGCTTGGAGAGGGGAGTACCAATTCGGGTGCTGTCATCATCATCTGGTTGAAAATGACGAAGTTCGTCCCGTAAAAGCCTTAGTGTTGCTTTAAAATGGGGCGTTAATAGAACCAAGTTAAAAATCCTTATGATTCATTCATTAGAAGGAGGGCATTAAGCAAGCCGCGCTACATGACAACGAAACAGTTAGATTAAAGGTTTCAAAAGAAAGAGTATTGAAGTATTGGACTAATCCAGCATTTCCAAAGCTTTCAATATTCGCGACCCATTTTTCAATCATGATTTTCACCGCCGTGGGGAAAAAAAACAAGGTATTTCGCATTCTGTTACCATTATCAGCATCCTACCTTTGTAAAACAAGTTTTCCTGCCGTGACTTCTTTGAAGACAAAGTATAGATCTCAGCTAAATATAGAAAAATAACTGAGAGTATCTGTTTCTAATATTAAGTCTTCCTTCTTAACCTTTCAATAGGTCCAAAAATGCCCTATAATATTATAAGACAGGTCCAAAAATGTCACAAATAATTATTACATTTGTCTTAAATTTAGTAAGTTTTTTTTATTTAAAAAGTTAAATATAATGTGGACATGTATTTTGTTCTGTATGTATGTCTGTTTGTGATCTCCTTTCAGTCAGTTAAAATTTTAAAATAATATTTTCTCCAGAATATGCCTGCGCTCCCTTTTTTATTGTACTCGATCCACCTTGGGGGGGGGGGGGGGGTTGTAGATTGAGAATCACTGAACTAAACAATAGCCCTGTTATCATTTATAAAAATGCAATTGAAATGAAATGTCAAGGACAAAAATTCAAAATTTTGCTGTCCTTTTATATTTTAATTAGTATACGATTTAGAAATAATTTATTCTTATAATTAAATGAATTTTATTAATTAATTGTCAGATGACAACATTCTAATAAAATTAAAATGTAATAAAATAATTGGATTATTTTAATCAATAATATTAAATCAATTATATTTAAACATAAGAATTGTAGGAAATAAATGAAAAAATGATGACCAAAATTTATCATTTCAAAGCTAAATAGAAATGGGCAAAGAAAGCAACAAACAGTATTGACTTGAAAAATATTTTATTTACAAAGCTGAATTTCAATGAAACACTATATGAAGTAATAAATAAGGTTACACAAAATAAAAGTGCAGTGATGAAAAACTACCATCATAAGATATGAAGCTAAACGGATGACTTACAAAGGCATAGTGACAA
Organism: Argiope argentata; assembly: GCA_026289955.1. Taxonomy (NCBI): domain Eukaryota; kingdom Metazoa; phylum Arthropoda; class Arachnida; order Araneae; family Araneidae; genus Argiope; species Argiope argentata. Next base: position 196,409 of record JAOUZG010009953.1, read on the forward strand.
AATTTGCTTCAGAGAAGAAATATTCATATTCCCATTTAGAATAACCTATTTGATTTAAAAAAAGTATTCAGCCTGAGGCTTTGGGACTTACAGCAAATATCTTGGATAGAGTTCTAGAAAATGAAATTTATTGCCATTTATTATGAAAATCCTTTTTATGAGAAACTAAATAACCATTTATGTACTCTTTAGTGATATAATACGATTCTTTAAGTTAGGAATAAACGAATTCTCGATATTTTTCAACAGTATTTCTAATACTAATTGCAGGAAATGAAAAAGATACATTTAATTGTATTAAATATACCATTTCGTGAAATCCCACACAAAAAAACTTAAAGATAAAACGCGAGGCAAGAAACTATCTTACTATCATCTTAAAACAGATAGTAAAATGAATATAAATAGCACCGATCTATTTTTTATTAGTAACTTCTTTCCTTTTATCAATATTTTTCAAATTAACGATAATGATATAAATAGGTTCTTAATGCATCCTTCTTTACAAGACAGATGTAACCATAAATATGTTGAATTGAATTCAATAAATACTTCATCCACCCAATCCATCCATTTTTTTCCAAAGTAAAAAATTCAGACCTATTCCTAACTTAACCTATTTATAAGGCATGTTAAAACTAGCAATGAAATATACAAATCACTTCATAAAAATATTACTTTCTAGAGCAACCATTTCTTTTCTAATCTCTATTTTGGTGAACAGGACATTTTTTTCGGCATAATTTACACTTTTCTTATTTGACTAACAAAATACTATATGCTATTTTAAATTAGGAAAAAAAGCATTATCGACTATCTAATCAGAATTTTCCAAATGCTTCTCTGCCCTATTATTCATTTCCAAATCCAATAAAGTTGGACGAAAGAATATTTTTATCTGCTTATGTGCATTTAAAAACTTATCTTTAATAAAAATATTTAAATTAATAAGATACATCTTTGCTCATTTCGATTCTGCGATCCTCTCCCTCGCCTCATCCCAGAATTACTGAATATATTTGCTGCCCTCGAGAATAAATAACACATTTGCAGTCTGTCTGTCTTTCTGTCGAAATAAAATTCCGCAGATCTTATTTTAATTTTCTGGACTTTTTGCCTTTGATCCGGCGAAAAATGCTGTCCATCGAGTCCTCACACTTGGCGTACATCCCTCCGCAGTCACTCTGCTGCTCGCCCCGCTCGGCGGCTTCTTCGTAGTATTCGAAGACATACTTTGCCAAGGGGACGACTCTCGGGTTTCGAATCTCTCTGCGCATTTCGCTGAAATAGAAACAAAATTTGAAATTTGAAAAAAAAGGAAAGTAGAAAATTTTATAATAACGACATATAAATAAAAATGAAATATTTTGAGTAATTTTTTTCTAGTTTTTTTTTTCTGAAAAAAGTGTAGCAACAAAGCAACAGCAACAAAGAAATCATCTATTATTTTAGAAGGAGGAAATGAAGTCCATCAAAAGGTAGTTTCCGAAACATTAATGCTAACTCGATAAAGAAAACCGAATGCAAATGTGTATTTATTGAAACCACTTTGTTAGTAAAGTATTGGATTTAGTTTTAAAATTTGGTTTAAGTAAGAAGGTAAGAATGCGTTATTATGAAAGAATTTTATGTATTACAGTTTTGAGTACTTAAAAGTGTTGGATTTCTTAATTGATAAATTCCAAAAATTTTATAACAAAGAGTTTTATACATCTGAAATATCTTTTTAGTAATGCCAACT
>JAOUZG010009953.1:200582-237902 GCA_026289955.1 Argiope argentata
GCAACGTTTTAAGAAAAAGGTCAGGCGAAGTTTAAAAAAAAATGAATTTACCCTTCGTATTTTATACTTTATAACGATGCAATGAGCTTTTCATGCATCTTATTATTTTCCGAGTGCAAAAGGTTAAAGTAAAAAATCCGAGTCTGCTTACCTCACAAGCTTGATAAAATTCGCCTGCGATGGATTTGTGCTGATGGCATTGGCGTTTCTTTTGTGTATCTCGCATGTTGCTTTGAGTTGGCATTGCGGCTCCGTCACACCGTATTTTTCCAAAGCTGTTTCCACGGATATCAGCAGGTCCAGTAACTGCTGCGCGTAGGCCAAGTCCCTTCTTGTCCGATGGCGATTCAGAACCCGGCCCGAGTCCTTCGAATTCGATTGAAGTCGTTTCCCCATCAGCAGGGGGAGCAGCATTCCAACTGCCCGATAGACGGGGATGCCGGCCAGTCCCAGCATGATCATCTCGACAAGATTCGGACCTTCCAGCTGTTTGCCGGCCCATAAATCGCCTGAATAGTTTGGACTTAGACCGATAGATGACGCCACCAAACAGAGAAGAATAAATAAATAATGTGTGCGTTTGATAAACTCCATTTCTGGAAGGAAAAAACGAAATATGTTCATAAAGGATTGTTTATTTTAAAAATCAAAAAGTATCATCAGTTTTAATCAATTACCTGCTTTGCAAATATATTTTTTAGACTCAAAATCTGTGATTCAAAATTTTCTAATGCTTTTAGATATTCTTAATCATGTAAACTAGATGATCGGCTGTTGTTTTACAATCGGATATTTTTATTCATACAGGCAAGTAATTCCTATTATTAATCCGAACACGTGAATTTTTTAAATATAATAATAAAATTTTGTCATTTGATTTTTTTTATAGTCGAAATACAATCTAAAAATTATTTTAATTTCTTAATTATTCTCACTATTTCAGTATTATCATATCCCTAGTAGCACTCAAATATTGTTTAATATAATATAATATCACCCAATATTGTACAATATTATGCTACAAGATGTGCTACCTGGGATTATGTAAAATGCAACTGTTTTCTTTAATATGTAATTTAGCAGTAAAATTGTTTTCTTAAAGATTTTAAATAAGTCTTATTATATTTGTATTGTTTATTTTGAAATTTTATGATGCATTTTTTACATTAAAGTGTACGAGGGTGTCCATAATTAAACGACTTGGCTTTAAAGTTGCCCCCTGATAAAACTATTGGTCAAAAAGTTGAAAACTTTTGTGTTTGAATTAATGAAGTAATGGGAATTTTGACTCGATAGAAATTTGCTAACCACGCTTAATATTGTTTACTTTGATTATTCGTCAGTTACAACTTTGACTTCATAAGGAAGCAAAGAGAAATTTAAGAAACTGGATATTTAAAATATCCCAGTGTGGTATATGCATTGCTGAAGAGGAAAATAAAATTCTTTGCTCGCATTTGTACACTTTCTAAAAGAATGACCCGTTTCTTCAGAAAAAGCATCTGAAAATACTGCTGATTCATACGGTTCACAATCATAATGCTGGCTTAGTAGCAGAAAAATACTAACGTCGTTTTGCAGATTCCTAGCATCCTTTTAGTAAGTGTACTTTTAGAAGAATTTATTGATAATAAACTACGATCCTCACTTCCTCAAGGAAGAATCGGGAAAATGTGACATTACACAGATGATGCAGAAATGACTTTTTGGCTTAATTTTCTATTTCGGAAGATTCCAAAAATGTAGAAAATATTTCAACTTAATAGCTGGCATTAACGCAGCATTAATAAACTTATGGCAGCAGTTTCAAGAACAATAGGTAACACATGACTGAAATCTAAAATGTGGCAACTGAGCTCTATTTATGCAAAAACAAATCCATCTTTTCTAAAAAATAGAATTTGGAGATCTTTAATCAAGAAAGAAAAATTAATTTTCAAACCAAGTGCTGTTGGGACGGTAAACAGTTGCAATTTTCTATAAATATTTGGCATGACATTTTTATAGTCTTGCTGGATGTTTTGATTCTGTGGCAATAAAATGCTAATTGTTTACTGATATGTTGATTTATTTTGATTTTAGTTATTTGAATATATTTCACAAACGGGCGAATTGGCTTTAGCATTACACGCTCTTTTGGTCTTTTCAGATAAAATCATAAATAAGTCCTTATGACAAGCACACGTCTTTAAAGAATGCAGCTTTGTGCAAATATCAAAGAATGCGTCATTATTTTGAGATTCATCCATTTTAATAGCATTTAATATTGTTTGGGTAATCCTTGAAAATTACTGTGGAAGACTCCTTCAACTACCGATCAGAAATATGAAGAAAGTGTTTAAGTCGATAAATTTTCTTTTTAATATCTCATAAAGTTTTAGCGATACATAGAAGAGCCAGAAAAACTGATATAGCAGGTTATATGCAAATAATGAAGGTGTTCAACCAATCATCGTAACGCGATGCGGTCGACAGTGTGATATAAGTGTCTAATGAGGCTATTGCGTTAATTCGTGCTGTCATAATGACAAATTATCAAGATTTAAGTGATTTTTAACGGTGATTAATCGACGGCGATAAGAGGAAAAACAGCATTTCTGATTCAGAGATGAAATTTGGATTTTAGTGCATTTCTAGGGTGCACCGCGAATGTGAGGTTTCTGGTAAAATTTCGAATCTCTGACAGCGGTGCGGCTTGAAAAAGGCCTTGAGGAAATGGGATCATCGACGCCTGAAAAGATTCACTACACTGGATAGACATTCAGCATTTTCTCAAATTCCGGCTGATTTAAATGCAGGCCCATCAACAATTGTCAGTATATACAACGTATGGGCTTTATATGGGTATATGGGCTTTCGCAGCCTCAAACCATCTCGTTCACCGTCACAAAACTCTGTGTCACCTCACCTGGGCTTGCCAAAGCCGCCAATAGACTCTTAATGCTTGGGAAAACGTTGTCTGCTATGAGGAGTCAAGCGTATCGGGTGGATGGCTGTATACGGGCGTGGGGAAAACTCCACAATTCTATGGATTTCTCATAAATACAAGTTCAAGCTAGTGGAGGCTCTGTGAGGGTAAGGGGCGTGTGCAAGTGATATGAAATGGGACCGTTGATGTGTGTAGACTCAAACATGAGAGATCAGTGGTACTTCAATATCCTTTCTGACCCTCTACATACAGTCACGTCCTGTTCGCATTATACGGTCGTGGACGAATCCAACAGGATTATACGATACTCTACAGGTCTGCAGTAGCTACCGAGTGGCTTGAGGAACGTTCTTCTGAATATCTTTCTCTCCTTTGGTCACCTAATTCTCCTGAAAGGAACATTATCAACCATAGCTGGAACGCTTTACAATGTGCTGTCCTTTGATCTCCACCACCTCTCACTCTCATACCTTTGTGGACTGCCCAGCAGGAATCGTGATGTGAACTGTCTACAGAAAAATCTTCACAAATTAGTTGAATCCCGGCCCCGTCGTGCTGCGGCACTTCTGCTTGCTCGTGGGGGCTCTACACGATATTGGATAGGTGTTCCAGTTTTTTTTTTTTTTTTTTTTTTTTTTCATTTTAGTGTACAATGCATGAAATCCGACATGAAATTATAACAGAGCGTGAAAAAATATTTCATTCGTTGACACTTTTTCGCTCCACAAGTTAAATAAGAACTTAATTTTTGCAATTTTTTTTATTTCTATCCTTTATTGAATGCACAGTATTTCCATATATTGGTTATCTTATTAGATGAAACTTTACAATTATGAGTATATTTCTAGCTGTAGTAGATAAGGAAATGAACACTAGTTCTCCTTTTGGAGGACCCTCTGTTCGAAATTATGGTATTCCTTTCATAACTAATTCAGTTCAAATTTATTGTATACATTCAGAAGAAATTGAACTTTAAATAAATTATCTTTATTAATAATAAAAATGAAAGTTTGGGACTCTTACCACCAGCAAGCAAATTTTAAATAATTTTAATAAAAATTGTAACTAATATTAAGCTAAATTTTTAACGATACATTCCGAAAATATCACTGCTGAAAAATTAATTTTACACTGTTTTAAATATAAAATATTTTCATACCCATAATATAAATTTAAAAATAGTCAGAATTTAGCCTGAATGTTGGTAATTCTTTATTAAAAAAATTTAATATTTCATTTATTTAATTTAATTTATCTATTTATTCACAATAGACAATGTTGTTACCTTAAAATTAAAATTATTTTCATTATTTCATCAATTATTCAATCATTATTTTTTATGGTTGAAAGCTAAAGAAGAAAGATTTTGTTCAAAGCCTGTGCAGTTTATGAAACGATTAAATAAACGGTTACAGCTGCGCTAAAATGAGATAAAACCGAGTAGAGGCGAATGTCGTAAAGACATTTTAAGCCAATTATATTATCGATGTTTATTAAAAAGATAATATCTTTATTTTCAGCTGGAAATAATTGTTAAAACAAACAGATGATTCATAAAGTTTACTAATACAAGAGTGATAGATGCTTTGATGAGGCTGTGTAAGTAAACACAAGCGAATTGGTACAATATTTAAAATTAGAGTTTGGAAACTGTTTTATTTTCTTAAACACAGTTGCAAAATGGGTATTATTTCATAACTCTGAGGAAATAATTTTATGGATATTTTTAAATTATTCTCCAACTAATTAAAGAAATTTATTAATAAATGCTCAAAATCAAGTCATTGAGTATATAAATAATATATGATAATTAATTTCCTCATTTTAGCATTAATAATTTCCTGAAGGGCAATAAATAGTACGGATTTCCTTAAAACTCTATTTCATTTTCAAAAGAGGATGGCCGATCAAGAGAAACAGCCAATCTGCTATGCAATCTAAATTTGTATTGCTTTTTAAATGAAATCAGAATTCATATTAAATTAAAACCGTCTAATGTGAAAATAAGTTTACTAGCTAAGTAGCTTCAAATTATAATGGACATTAAAATTCGTGTTTCATATAAATTAAATATGTGGGTACAAATGAATTTAACATACGGTCCTTCAAAATGAGGCCAATGCAAATCGACCGCAGAAATTTTACAATTTTTATGAATATTTTGTAAACTTCACAGATATTAAATAGAAACTCGATTCTTCAGCTTTCAATAAAGGAAGAAATATTACTGAGAAATGGTTGATAATTCAATGAAATGTAATGTCGGAAATTAAGCAAATGCCAAAATTCACCATTTTTCTGCAATAATATTTTAGCAAGTAATAGTGATTAAAAATCAAAATTAATAATTAATTAAAACTTCAATTAAAATTTTTAAAAATCCCTCCTGTATGCCCATTTCTGAATTTTTAGATATACATATACCAAATTGAGTTGCAGCAAGCCAAACGGTCTGCTCTGTAGAGAGCACGTACACACACACACGCACGCACAAATACATAAACACAATTTTTGGCAATTACAATAGTTTATTCACCTTGTTTCTTCAGAAAGTGAAAAGAGAACACCGCAAATAGCAACAGAAATACTATGAAGCACGCATAATGGACCCATGAATGGAACCTATCAACTTGCCTCATTACTGCCGATGATAACTTTTCCCAACGAATGGAATGATTATCTCAAAACTTTCTCGTATATTCTCTTATAAAGAAGTTGTCCGCACACCAGCAAAAAAAAATGGATAAGGAAGACAGCTTTCTGCATGGAAGGGTGTAAAATAGTATAAAAGATTCAACTCCTTTGCTCTGAGACACCTGTTTGACCACTATAACGTTCCATAATGGTTCTCATACTTGATACCTTTTATTTTCGGCCAGCTGGGTCATCAACTACGTCACATCCTTACATTTTTAAATGTTTCCAAACTATCTGATGAGGAAATCTCTCTCCTAGTGGAATCATTTGGCCATTTGTCAAGTCTAGATAAATAACCACACATGCGATTTTCGTCGTTCGAAGAAAATAAAGCATATCTGAAACGGGGAAGAGGGCCAAACTTTTCGGGTGTAAATCTTTAATTTATTCATTGTGGAGGTTCCGCTATGAGGGTGGATCATTAACGAACATTCCCAAGGTCAACTAAAGACCATTGAGGGTTTTTTTTCTTTTTTATGAACAACTATTGGGTAACAGTGAGCTCAAGTGTACAAGGTGAAAATGAGAGGTGGAGTTTTGACAGGAAATGAAATGCAGGATTTTCGGAAGAGAGGAGTCTTGTGAGTTTGCAAAGAATCGCTATTTTGAAGTGGGAGAAGCTTCGTGTGATTTAGGCTTCTGAGTTAAGATTCCCTCGATGAAGATCGGTAAATTCCTTGAGCTACCCCTGTAGTGGTCTGGTGCATTAACAACCAGTTAGCCTTTCTTGGGAGGTTGCTTCTCCGAAATTAATCGATTAACTATTCATGTATAACTGTCAACTTTGATGTAAATATTAACTTATAACAATAATATTGTTACAAGCGAGCGAACGAAGGAAAAGGCGTTGGCGACCAGTGTCAAAGAGCTTGGCACCAGCCGGGTTGGTTTGGAGAAGTCTGGTAGCCGCTGGATCCTTCATGAAGCGGCGCGTTGCTTCCCGTGCTTTTGGGCGCGCGCTCAGTCGGCTATATAAAGGACGGGTTGCCGTAGCCTGGCAGTCGGTAGCATCACATTCAGCATTCATTTCCGTCCTCAGCCATGAAGGGGGACGGTCGATCTGATACTTCGGAGCTAGTGGTAGGTGCATCTTCATCCCCGACCCGTCCCTTTCAGGATCAGATACCGGAGGGTTTTGCAGTTGCGGGTAATTTTACGAAGCGTCTATGCACCGAGATATCTGACAGCAATCAGCAATGCTCCTGTAAATCTTGCTCTCGAATTCCCCAACTTAAGCCTGAAATTATGTGCACTGAGTGTGAATTGGATCACTGAGTGCGAATTGGATACGTTAAACTACTCCTAACAATAGCATCGTGCAATGGGCAACCAAGAACGGTATGATAGTAAAGCCCCTGAAGAAATTGAGAGGTGAGTTGAATTCTTTATCTGCTATTGGCTGTGAGTTTAAAAATCGATCAGAGGGATTTCAACATTCCCCCAGAAGGAAAACAGCTACTCCCTTAACTGCTATCCAGACCCCTAGCGAAATACAACTTAATAATAGATTTGATGCACTTAAAGAGATAGAATTGGACCCAACAGAGGAAAGACCAACAATAATTAACTCAGCGGAAAAAACTCCTAAGATCCCTCCCATAATGCTCAAATATGTCAAAAATTATAATGTAATACTAAAAGCTATTAAAGAAAAATTCGGTGTTAAGGAAAATAAACTAACGAATGGGCTCATCAAAATCTTCCCAGATAGTGAAGAAAATCATAGAGCAATTAGAAAATTTTGCGATGAGAATAATTTGGAATTCTATATTATCCCCCCCCCCCCAAAATCGGTAAGACCAGTTAAGATAGTCATTAAGGGCTTGACTATAGATATTGAAACCGAAGAGATTAAAAATGACCTAACCGAACTAGGCTTCTCTATTAATAAGATAACGAGAATGACGCAATACAAAACAAGGAAACCACTTCCCCTGTACCTAGTAGAGCTTAATTAAAACGTAATTGTTGATGAAATTTTCAATCTAAAAGAAATAAGCTATCTAAAAATTACTGTTGAAAGCTACCGTGGACGGAATTCCGTCTCGCAATGTTTCAACTGCAATCTCTTCGGGCATATTGCTAATAATTGCTGCATGCAGCCATGATGCCTGAAATGTGGAGACCCCCATCAAACAAGAAATTGCAATGCTAGAAATAAAATAGTAACACCTAAATGCATAAACTGCGATCAACTGGGGCATACTGCAGCGTATAGAGGATGTTCCAAGTTTCCCAAATTAAATACCCCCCCTACAAAATAGAGCACATTATTTCAACTCTAACTTGCGGAAACCCAACTTTTCCTACGCCAATTCTCTTAGAACAAACCTCCAGCAACAAGATGTCATTCCCCGGAATGAAAATGCCCAGGATAATATCCCCCCTACCGACGAATTAAAAGATATGATAGAAGCAATTAACGAGATCAAAAGTCTGTTCCTACTGTTTCCTAACCTAATTAAAGCTGCTAAAGAAATGAAAAATAATAATGATCATACTGCTAAGTTCCTAATCCTATTCAATTCTATTAGTAAACCAGCTAATCCTTAAACTGGAGACCAAAATTTCTCGCCAAGCATTATATAGGTTTTGTAGCCAGCCAATAGCATTTCAGCTTCTCACCCTCTCTCCACCTTCACCCCTCACGGGATCCCTAGGTCTCCTTGCAGTCCATGGCAGCTCGTCACTAGCAGCGCTAACGTCAACTACTACCAAGCCAGAGGATAAGCCCCTGCCGGGACTAGGTGCTTCTGTAAATGAACTCTTAGCCTGGCAGTCATTTAGCTTTTTTCCCTCTCGGAAGAGAAGCGTCTCGCTGGACTAGCGGATTATTTTTTCTTGCATATTAGTGAGCTGTGTTTACGTTTGCTGTTAACGTTGTATTATTGAGCTCGCTGTGATCTACTGTTTACTGTGCTATACGATAGCTGTTTTGCAGTCTGTTTTTATTGTGCGTAAGACTTGCATTTACGCTGTTAGTGACTAATTACTGCTGGATTGTGTTTATCTGAAGTTTTACTTTATCAAGCCATCCTGTAAATAGCTGTAAATAAATTTATCTGGGCTGTCCTCAAGTGAAGTCCATTTAATCTGAACCCGCTACGCTAAAAACGTAACAATATTAACTTAGATGAGAATGAGTTCTTATGTACGTAAGACTGTAAATAAAGAAATTGCCAATAATTGCCTTCCCTCCTATTTGATCGGACAGAATCAAGTCATTACAATAGCAAAAAAATTAACTTTTGGTGTTCATTTATTATTTTTACAGCATTTATCGTTTGATTCTTGAGGAGTTTTTAGCGATTATTCCTAGTATGCACTTAATAGTGTCCGAAATCGTAAGCTATGTTTATATGCGTTCTTTCCTCAACCGATTGGCGAAAAACTGACAAAAAAACTACACGTTTAATCCTCAACTTCTATAGCTAAATTTGATATATTTAAATTATTGTGTTTTTGAATTTCCGGATATACATGCACCTGAAAGTACAGACCTTCAGTCGGCCAACTCCTTGTAGAATTTGGCTCAAAATGTAATAGGCGTCTACACTATAGAAAGCAAATCTATGTACCGAATATTAGTTATTCACGTTTCTTCGTTTTGTAAGTGTTATTGTTAATTCATATTCCGATCTTCATACTGACAGATTTTCTCTGAATGGTGTTTGCTCAAAATTTGATAGAAATTTCATCCGCCTAGCTCAAATCTTTTTTTAATTTTCTTTATCACAGACAGAGGTTCGTAAGGCCAAAAATATGTTTTTTGGACTCGGGAAGGTCTAAAGAACAGAGATTCATCAAAGTTTCGAATTCGAATTTTATTGGCGATTACAATATTTTGTTCATGCATCTTATACGAGAAAATAGAAGGGCCACCAAAAGTTGCAGTTTAAAGGCACTTTTTTAAATTTTAAATCAATTACTAATTTGTAGTCCTCTCACCTTTCCGAGGACCCAATACAGAACAGTTTGTTTAAATAAAAAAAAAGGCGAAATTTTTCAAATAAATTAAATTACCTTTTTAATACTACTTTTTACAATGTCTCAAATGTTACAATTTTCTTGATTTTAATTTTTTTAATGAGTAGGTTAATCATAAGATGCATTGAAATACGATTATTTTTATTGTCTGAACGCATTTTTCTGAGTCTGCATGATTAATGAATGTGAAAAATGATACAAATAAAAATAGTTTTTAAAAGTAAAATTGTATTAGAAAATAATTTTATTCCCTTTTTTTCATTATTCGAAGAAAACATTTCCTTCTTTTAGTCTTTAGCTTAAAAAATTTAATTTTTATATATATTTCATTAACAAACAGCGTCACCGATGGAAATTTAATATTTTTAGTTAAGCTATTTCATAACAATAAAGCTACGAAAGTATTAAAATGTTGTATTATTATCGAAAATTCGTATTCTTGCAATCCTACAGCGTACTAAGCAGATCAATTGCAAAATTTGATTTTTACTTGCAAATACAGGAAACAAGAGAAATGAACAAACACCTGCGTGTAAGAAAAGAAATGATTCACCTTCCTTAAAATGACTGTCACTAGGTTTGCTCCCAATCAATTGATAAACACAAGTTATAGCTTGAACAAAGATTTCTCGGTACTCGGTTATATTAAGCTGTCGATCTTTATCACCAAATTTGAAGGCATCGCAATGAGTTGCTAAACCGCCAATAATTTCAAATAACCGCCATTATTTTAAAAGTTGTGTAAACCTTAGCTGTCGTCCACCATTTTGTTGGTTTCGCAGAAGAGCACTAAGTGCTTTTTCTGTTCTAATTTCTTGACTCGTTAAAATGATTAACATTTGGGATTTTTCTGCCAACGAAAAAGATGCAGTGACGTATTTCCAAAATTATGGAATTATTTCATCTAAAAATACGTGTTTTAATGGGCATGAGATGAGTTTATACGTAAAACCGGACAAACGATGGGAGTGTAATGTATCAAAGAATTCTGGCCACTTAAGTAAATTGGCTCGAGGTGGCTGGTGACCCTTGACACATCGATGTTCTAATACAAAAGTACCGATTCAACTTATAATAACTTGTGTATTGTATGTTGTTCACAAATAATCGTTTTCACATTGTTTTCAGATTTGCATTACCATATTAAATATTATTCACACAATTGATGTTACCCAGAATCAAAAATAAAACAATGCTTGTGCTACAAGAAAGAAAAAGGACTATATATTTTTTTATAACCCCCGACATGTGAAATTTTTCTCTGGTTCATAAACGAATCTCAATCGTCATTAATACTCTCAGCCATACGCATGAAATTATTCATCGTGAAACTCAAAACTGAAATTTTCATTTCTTTGATGGAAAATTTACGAATATATCATTTTATGATTTCTCAACCGAATTAGAAGGATAACACTCTTCTGAGGGATAAGTATCATTTTAAAAAAAGGATTGTAGAGAGAACTAAATAATCAAGGTGCTATAATATAATTTGAAAGCACCGTTTTCTTTTCTTTTTTTATTTAGCACAGAAAGCAAGTGAGTGAATGTTTTTCTCTCTTCTAATATTTAAGGAAAATGTCCTTGACAAGTAGTATTAGCATTCAGGACACTTTAGGTGGAGATAGTTTTTTTAAAATAGCACAGAGCAGGGCGTAACATTTAAAGACAAAATATCTCATCATCCGTCCTAACCTTCACATTTCAACGAAAATGCTAAATTAAAAAATACTGAAAAAAATACATGTCTTATTTTCATTATAACTTCTCTGTCAATGTATTAGTAACAGAAATAAAATTAAATTTATTTCAAACTGATTTTGCTAAAGTGTTCACTGACAAAGATACAATCTTGAAAAGATTATAGATTTTGCGGAACAATTCACTAACAATCTTGATTCATGGAGAACCAATTAATCGAGACTTACAAAGACTACAAAAGAATTTTTAAAGGTCACAAGAGTAAAAATATCTAGATAGGCATAAATTGCATAAGTATTAAAAAAATTTTCTCTGCGTTTTCCTTGCACGCATGCACACACGTGCGCTCGCAAAAAATGGTGAAATGGTGTAATAAAGAAACTATATGTATATTTCGTAAGTCTTTTATTCAGAAACCGTTAAAAATTTGATTTACAATTTTAGTGCCAAGATCACCAGCCGAATTTCATTCATCCAAGTATTGTGGTCACACAAACAGGCAGACAGAGATTGACGGGTTTGAATCTAATATTTCATACAAATCTGAAATTCTAATGATAAAAAATATCAGCCATCTCTTGAGCTTTCCATCTTTTTGATTATAAAACTGTTTTGGAGTTATGAAATTGAAGAATAGATTATAGTTTGGAACAATACAGTGATATAAAAACCGCAGTTGGCTTTGCCCCAAGATGCTGTGTTACTTTTAGACTTGTATGTATTAAAACCTTTGCACTCCGAGGGTGCCTCTGACTCACTATTCAAGATTGTGCATCAATTTGACGTTTTATTTATTTATTTATCAAATTTAATTGTTAAAAATACCTACATAATGGTTAAGAGATGTAGATTAATTTTTTAAAGAAATTTGACTTAAAAGAATTATGTATATTTATCTTTCATAACAATAAACATATCTTTGTATTAGGTGAATAATTTTGAATCTAATTATTTTTCAGAATGCAAAGGGTTAAATATGTATTATTTCAAGCCTATTAAAAACAAAGTAATTGAAAAATGTACCATAATTTTCCAATTGAGTACATTACAAGAAGTTTCCTTTCGTTTTCAAATGTCCCTTGGTGCCGTGTTTCGAAATAGAAAGTAAAATAAATGCATATTTCTCAGAAGTTAATATTTATTTTGAAATTTTACTGTTAGTTACTAATAAATATTATAATTACTGGCAGTTTACACATTTTGATAAGCTGGTAAATGTACTACCTGTACTAAACTAAAAAGTTATGCATATGCATCGGAGAATCTAGTTTAGATTCTAATTTATTTTTATATCTTAAATTAGCTCATATTACGTGGTTCTAAAAAATTTTTCATTTTCTAAATTACATATCGCTTTTTATTTAATTGTTCCCAGTACACGCTCTCAAAATTGCAGGACTAATAGACCTCTCAAAATTCACAAATAGGGATTTAAATCCCTAACACTCCATTTTTTTACTCCATTAAAAAAACTCTCCATTTTTTTCAAAGGAGCTCGAAATTAATTTTTCTCAATCGACATATAAGGAAATCAAAGAAATCCCAATAAGAATCTCCAAATAAAAGGAAAACTTCTCGCACTTTTACTCTTGTGTTCTGTCGTGAATACGTGTATTCCCATAAAGAAATCGAACTCTCCCATAGAAAAATAAATTGAAGTAATTTCGGAAAGTGTCTTCTTCCTATCGGCCTAACTTCTCCAAAAGGAACTGTATTTATATATAAATATTACATAGAATAAACTAAACCAGATGACGCGCTTTAAAACGAAATATAACGTTTCAGACAAACTATCATCTATCATGTAAACTTTCATATATCTTGTATCGTTTATCTTATATTCCGTAGAGCACAACAGCTTGACTTCAGGGGGAAAATGGAGGGAAACGTTATTTGAGCTTAATAATTCAATAAAATTTTCACATAAAGCATGCGTTAAAGTCGCATTTCACTCATTTACATTGAATCTAGACAGTGGTGATAAATCGATACATTTTCTTGCAAAAAGATGTTATTATTAATAAAAATTAAGAACTACTAACAAATCTGGCATCCTGAATTTGCTCTCTGACGATGCAACGAACGCGTAGGTTGATCTGTCCCACATTCAAAGCCAGAACAAAGCTGCTTATGCCCAGAGACAGATTTTTCTTGAGCGTATTCATTTGACGTAAAAACTTTTGCGCTCATGATTTAATGAGACAGAAATCTAATTTTGTTTCAAAATCCATACACCTAATTTCTTACTTGTAGTTCTTTCAATTTTTAAGGCGACCAGGGACCTTTAAAATGATATTTTGTAATTTTCACATTAGCAATTTGAAATTTTACAGGCATTAAGAGAAATACTATAGGAGATGACACGCAAAATTATAAAGCGTTATGTTAATTTATTTATGAGTTGAGGGGGAGGAGTTAATATAATATTTTATAGCATTTAATAACGTAAATAAAAAATGTTCCAAACACTCCAAATTTATTCGAAAGCACTCCAATTTTTATTGTTACTTACTCTACCCCTTTTGAAAATAAAGATGCGATTAAAAAGGTTTGAGTAAAAAATATCAAAATTGACCGATATAATAACTCAATTTTTTTTAAAAAAATCGATAGTTTTGTGTCATTACATTAGTTAATTTGATATTTCAAGACTCAAACCTCAAGGTTAATCCCATCTTTTGTTTCAAAAGGGTTAGAGTAAGTAACAATAAAAATTGGAGTGCTTTCGAACAAATTTGGAGCGTCTGGAACCCTTAATATATTAATCCCTTCCCCCAAACTCATAAATAAATTAACATGATGTTTTACAGTTTTGTGCGTCATCTCCTATAATATTACTCTTAATGCGTGTAAAATTTCAAATTGATAAGATGAAAATTACAAAATATCATTTTAAAGGTCCTTGGTCGCCTTAAATTAAGACAGTAAGAATCACTCATGAGTTTTCTCGTGTTTCACTTACTAGTTATGTCTTAATGGGGTCCTTAATGAGTTAAGTGATTCACAAACAAGTTGGAAAATGATCTTAGAACGATTTGAAAAGTAAAGATTTATTAAGGCTTAGGAACGAAATTTTAAAATAAGGACTTATTTCGATGGGCTACCAAATCATTATCAGATTTTTGTCTAATCATTGTGACAGATATGCAGTTTTGATAATAAAATAACGGATATTTGACGGCGTGCACTCGATCAGTAGGAACGCAGATTTCCTGCGAACGTGTCTCCCCCCCCCCCATCACATTTTAATGGAAATTTGAAGTTTGAATGTTGAGGCATGGTCTAAATTTCAGCTGAATAGACCGATGACTGTGCTCAAAGCACACTTCTAATCAATGGGAGCGATCTCCACAGTTTTTTTTTTGGTTGCTTTCTAATAATGGTGTCAACCTCACCACGCAAAAAATGATGGACCTTGGTCAAGATAGACAATGCCTTGCATTGGAGTGGCTTACAATAGTTAAGTAATATTAACCTGCGACGTGAATTCAGACTTTTTTTCTAAATCTATCAAGTGATCCTATGCGAGTTTTTAGAGATTAATGCTTGGCCTGCGGTTAATTAATAGTATCCACAAATCAAAACTGTTCGTTAAACTCCTTCCCGCACTAATTGTAACTAGAATTTGACGCGGAAGTACATTTGCAGTCTCAAAATCACTTACCAAATTTGATATATTTCATTGAGTTTATGAACTATTGCATTTACAGGCTTCTAAAATTGCAGATAATCAGATGTTCAACCCATCGTGGGATTTGTCTCAAAATTGGATAGATTTAATATCTCTATCTCGGACACCTGCGTAGCCGATTTCTTTTCATTTTTCTCAGTTTTGTACTCATCGTGTTAACCCTCTATGGGCCAGTGTAACTTTCAGGTCACATTTTATCGTCATTTTACAAAATAATTATAGCTTTTTTCTGGAGATGGCGCATAAATCTTAACTCTACGACGTTGCAAACACAACCAATACTATTATTCATGATCATTGCTAGGCTCCTCAACCCGAAATAGCAAAATAATGGCCCTGCAAACTGTTGGCAGTAAAAGGGTGCGAAACCATTTGATCCAATTGAAATGATTTGTTCTTTTGGCGGTGATTACCAAACCATGTTTATGGATGCATGTACATTTATGCCTTACATCAAATGCATATTGTTTCATGGACCTTCACACATGAGCTATTGTATGCAGAAGTGCAAAATTTATAGGCCGGTGTGACTTGAAAATCACATAATGATAATAACGCAATAAAATTGTTTAAACTCAAAAATGTGTTTTCAGTTGAATATATAGGTTTATAATTTCTGCTTTTTCGTTCTCGCAATTTTTTTTTGGGGAGTTAAAACAAAAATTCGGCCCGTAGAGGTTTAACTTACATACGAGTAGCCTGACAGATCAGATTTTCTCATAATAGAGTTTAATAGAGTTCAGAACAGAGTTTTGATAAAAATTTACAAATTTGGTGTAAAGAAACAAACATTGTTTTCACCGTCCACAGAGAAGCATCTTTGTCACAAACAAACAAATGGACATTTTGTAAAAATCGTATTTTTCGAACTTGGGGAAATCTAAAAATTTGAATTTCGTGAAAATCACGATTTCGAATTTTTTGATGATGGCAGTGCTTTCTACATACTTTATAGACGTGAAAAGAAATAGGGAAAGTATCGATTTTTTTCTTTGATTATAGATAAGATCTCTTCAATTCTATAAACACCATTTTTCTTGATTTAAATTGTTTTGCCGTGCGCAACAGATGAATGTGATTTTCAGGTTGCTGTCGGCTCTATGATGCTGAGAGGTTTAACGATTAATGATAACGATTGAATGAGGCTATGAAATAAGGTAATAAATAAATAGTTGAATAATATTGTATAATAAATGGAATAATAGTGTGTGTCATAATAGGACATAATAGCCTGATTTAAAAAAATATACGGTTTTGCGAAATAAATTTCAATTGTTTCAAAACATTTGTATTTTTAGTATAAATGAGTACTTTGCAGACTTGCAATTTCTCTGCTTTCTATTCAAGATAAGAGATAAATGAAATTTTTCTTATATACGCTTCAAAAAAGCAGCTGAAAATGTCAATTATTCTCGTTCTTATTTAAAAGAAAAAAGTGCTCTTAATCTAAAATAATTTAAATATTATTAGACTTGGATTAATAATAAACTTGTAATTCTGTTTGTAATTCTTATTTCCTACATTTCTTGGTACAGTCATATTAAAATTTCAATTTTAATGCTGTTGTTGTTGATTTGATTTGTAAAATATTCTTCATTTCTGAATTTGTTTTCCCTGAAAAAAGTGACTTAAGGCTGAATAAATTTTTACATCAACACAAAAATTGTATGGAGCTTTTTTGACAGCAGAAATGCTGCATAAAGTTAATCAGGTCAATTTATTTATTAGGGCTTTTATTTTATAATTGTTACTGCTTATTCATTTTAAAATTAATAAATATTATTACTTAATTTTTGCAGCCATTTTTGACTAAATTATTTTTTTCTGATTTCGCACTTATAAACTTTGCTTTGTAAAATCGATTTTATATAATTCGAATTTTTATTGCAGCTTCTTCTATTTAAAATTGGGAAGGTTCTCCTTTGCATTATATTTTAAGTTACGTTTTAAACTCCAAGCCGGTAATTATTGTAACCTCATTTTTTTAGATCTTGGGATTTAACTTTAAATGAGATAATGTCCACTATTTAGCATGGCCTTTGAAATCTCTTCTTTAAGTTCTGATCGATTCTAAAAATTTAACCTTATGGAAATTTCAAAATAAATAACAGTTGTCTGGTTTTGGATTGAAATTTTTTAAAAAATTGGGTGCTTCAGCTGCCAAGACAGTTAGTGACTGTTTTTGTTGTTATCTTAGCGGTTAGCGCAACGTTTAAACAAGAAATACAACACTCACCCTGGAAAACAAAGAGAGTGCCGAACGCCGGTGGAGCTCCTCGCGTCGATCCCCAGGTGTCAAGTGAAGACAGGAGAGCGAACGAAATCCTTCGCTGTCTTCAGAAAAGGATGCCGCTGTTCGGCAGGCAATTCCGAAGGTGGATTCAACAGAGAAAGAAAAAAAAGAAAAAGGGGAAGCTCCAACTGTGATGTCGTTAGAACACGAAACGCTCTGACCCTTTTTAGACGGGAATCACGTGACCACCGTCTCGTGTGTTTGTTTTTGCAAGCAACCTTGTAAACGCGCTTGCCCGAGTTCGGTCGTTTGCCCCACTCACTGCGACGGCATTTTGTGAGGAATCTGGGATGAAATTAGACCTAATGACCGGAAGACGACTGAACCCTGAATAACGCAGAGCCATTGTTCATAAAGTACGACAAACGGCAATTTGAAGATTATTAAAAATATTAATGTTCCTAAGTTGAACTGTGCACTGCTGTGGGTCAGTGATGGATTCGTGGAAATTTTCGAGTAACCGTTTTATGATCCACAACAGACAATGCAATGGAATTTTAGATTATTCCCTCTCTCAATGCGATATTTATACGAACGGGACTAATTTTCATAATTTAAAAATCAAAAACACAGATAATCATTTTTGCTGAGGAGTCCAGTTTTCTAATTGCTTTCAAATGATTGAATTCGAATGAGCATCAAATTGTCCCATATCATTATATATTGTTTATATATAATGATATATACATATCATTATATATAAACAATAGTTTTGCTCGTGGCTTTACAACGACATTTCTTCTTAAAACTATAAAAATGATACAGACAATGATTCCCGAATTATTCTTTAGACAACATTATGAAATGTTATATCATATGTAATAATCCTGCATCAGTAATGTATCATGTATCAGTAATGTAACCTATAATAATATCATATAGTCAATAATATGAAATCATATAATCAATAATATAGTATCATATAATCAGTAATGTATTGGGTTGGCAACTAAGTCATTGCCGATTTCAAATAAGAAGGAAAATTCAAAATTTTTGTTAAAAAAATAACTTTATTCAATTAGATATTGCCCGTTCTCGTCGATGACCTTTTCCCATCGTTCTGGCAGTGTAAAAATTCCCCGTTCGTAAAATGTCTGATCTGTGCTATTAAAAAACTGAATTAGGTGTGATCTGGCATGATCCGCGTTATTAAAAATTTTACCATTTAAAGAGTTTTGCATGGAACGAGACAAATGGTAATCCGAAGGCGCAAGATCAGGGCTATATGGTGGGAGTGACAAAACATCCCAACCCAGTGCCAATAATTTTTGCCTAGTGACCAAAGATGTGTGGGTTTTTGAGTAATTATGAGGGAAATCAACATCCTTCCGATTTGACAATAGCGGCCGCTTTTCTTCAATTGCATAGCTCAGTTTGTCGAGTTGTTCAACATTCACATTTGAATTGATTATTTGGTTCTGTGGCATGAGTTCAAAATAAAAAATTACTTTGTAATCCCACCAGACTGACAGCATAATCTTTATTTGGTGAATCTCTGCTTTTGATGTTGTTTGGGCTGGTTCATCTTGCTTCACCCACAATCTTTTGCGAGTAACATTTTTATAAACTATCCACTTTTCGTCGCTAGTATCTAGGTTTTTCATAAATGGATAATTTTCATTGCGTTTTAGAAGCGAATAACACGTGCTAATCCGCTGCGTCAAATGAATTTCCTTTAGCTGTTGAGGGATCCATGATTCAAGTTTCTTGACATATAACCAAAGGTTGTTAATTTTTTAATGCTTGTGTGTGATACATTGAGCTTCTCTGCGATATCTTGTGTTGTGCTGTGATGATCTGAATTGATAAAAACCTTGATATGGGTTTCGTCTATTTCGACTGGGCGGCCAGATCTTTGTGCATTTTCAAGTGAAAAATCACCAGAACGAAATCTTTGAAACCAAATTCGACACTACTTTCCTTTTACGGCTTCATCTCCATATACGGCACATAACTTCTTTTGTAATTGCGATGCATTCTTTTCTTTTCGGAAGTAATACAATAAAATGTGTCGGAAGTGAATGTCCTGTTTCTCCATTTTTAAATTGCTATAAAAGCAAAACTAAAGAACTAATCGATATAATTTTTTACTAATTATAAGTAGAAGTCTACACAGTAAGAAAAAATATAGGTTAGATGCTCTGACCACGTTAACAAAACAAATGGAAGTGTAGAGGGAATCTATCGACAGAAGCGGCAATAACTTAGTTGCCGACCCAATAAATGTAATATATATAATAATATGTATGTAATGTATCAGTATATCATTACTGATATACTGATTGTATACATTACTGATATATAATCAGTATATCTGTTATATATCAAGTAATAGTATTATATAATGAGTAACGTAGTATCGTGTGTAATACAATGTGTATCCTCGTATGTAATATCGTGTACAAGAACATCACGATTCGTCAGGTACCAAATGGGTTTTCCTCGATCTTATTTTAAATTTGCTACTAGAAAAGATTCAGTGGAAATATTAATGTTGATAACTTTAATTTCCTGCTGCAATTAAATTGAAACTAAAATGTGGCTTTAGGAGGAATTCATAATTACATCAATTATTTATTTTATATCCTTTTATTTTTCACTTTTCTTGCAATAGATAATAAAAATAAATAATTCAATAAGTTCTTCAGACGCAAATTTTTGGTATATCCATTAAAATCTACCCAATCGTCTTGACTGCAAATAATTAAAATAAATCGTTGAAATCGCTTTCTTCACAATGCAGAAACTCTATGAAAATAATCACAAGCATACTGAAAGATGAACAGATATTTTATCTAATAAAATTTCAGTTTATTAAAATTAAATGGTCTCTGACTCGTCAGGTTTTGGGTTCTCACAAAAAATAAGGTCATCAATTATTGCTATTAGTCTAATATTTTTCCTGTGTGTATCTACGCTGTTTTTTCACTACAGACAATTCAGCTTTTCCTAAAACAGAATTAAATTCTGACACTTCAAAAGTGTCCAGATATCATCACTCACCCCCAGGGCCTCACTAAGGAAGGGGCATACGGGGCAGTTGCCCCTGGGCCCCATATGATTGGGCCCCCAAATTGTATATAAATATTATTTTACGCCTCCTTCTTTAACGAATGTTCTTCATTACTAAAGGAGTGAAGCAGAGGGGCCCCCAAAGAAGTTTTTGCCCCAGGCCCCAGCTAGGCTAAGTCGGGCCCTGCTCATCCCACTTTCATGAATTAAACTATTTATACTCTTTGCTTAATCACGGATCATGTACAAGCAATTAGCTCATCTCGATATTAAACTTCTTTCCAACTCTGACCATCAATCTTAACTCGACTTCTTCTACCTCTTTTAGTAACTAAGATGAATGCGTCTGTGTTGGCGCCCTACAGGCCATTTCAACTGCAACTATCAAATTTCGCCCATGAATACCTCAGAGGAGGGAAATATTCATTTAAAAACGAATATTTTATTGAAATTTTAAAAATAGTTTTAATTAATTAAAAATTAAGCTGAATAGCGGCCCTTTTCGCAATAATTATTTTTAAATGAATTTACATACACATAAATTTATTTAAACAATTGTCTTTTTAACCCTTTGGATACATTTGGCGTATCAGAATATTCTATATTTGTTTAAATTTATGCTTCCTTTTTTTGTATTTCTCAATATTTCAAAAAAGAAGCATATATTCCGAAAAAGAAATAAATGAATTCTTATTCATAAGTTACTGCCTTCACATATTCAAAAAATTAAATGCGCTTCAAATGTAAAAATAGTTTTTAATAAATGTTTAGTCGGAAGTTCAATTTAATAGTCGCGCGAATTTTCATTGACTCTTTTGTAATGAAAAAAAAATCTTTGCTTAGTTCCAAACAATAGAGTACATAATTGTCCTAAAACTCAAACCATCTTCATTGTTTCATGAAATATTTATTCGCTTGTTTTCTCTTGTTGAAGGTTTCTCTCTGATATTTGTGCAGTTTACAAGATAAATAAAAAAAAAAAGTTATAATACCAAGAAAATTAAAAGACAGATGAACTGGGCATTTAGTTTTTAATGGCTGCATGATGTTATGGGACTGTCTCTATCAAAAAGTTCATAAAACAAGTGAAATAAAACGGATTTAATGAAAAACAATTTGGCGCAATCACAAACATCGAGTTATAAGACACGATTTATATAAAATTTAAAATAACAAAAATACTCGGCCACCACGCGGTTCATCCGAGGCTATTAGTAAAAAATAAACTGTGAAAATAAAAGTAATAATATTGAAATGACGGAGAATGGAGCAACTCAATTTGTCAACTTAATAAAAGCTTGTAAGGGTATTTCTTTGGTTCATATTCTCTAACATACAAACTAATCACCAATAAATTGCAGAGACATTAGAGATTTTTTTTTACATTTATTGATATTCTTGTTTACAAAAAACAAATACACATCAAAAATACACTGAAAACACTGAAGCCAGCTCATGTGATCGTCAGCTATATACAAAATGAAGATAATGCATAACATTTTTTCAAACAACAGAGTAATGAAATCTACTTTTCTGAAAAGCTGTAAAGCAATAAACTAACTTGACGTTTTCTTAACATAATTTTGAGTTGTGTGTGATCATAAAAGGAATCTTGCAAAATGCCTTTCAGTTAAGCAATTAAATGACTATTATTTTTATGGAAAGGCATTTATCTGCCAATCATTTAATCGCTGTATCTTTACAATGAAATCCTTCTTTGAAGGATTTGTTTGCCTGTAAACAATAATGAGAAATAATGTTGAAATTACCGTATTTCACAAAAATTGTCTTTTTCTGAAAAGATTTAAAATAACATAATACACAGTGCAATTTTCCTAGCGATTTTCTTCGTGAGATAAATAGCTTTAATTTCTAAAAGAGTAAATTTTGAAATGATTTCAGTTATAATTTTGGAAAAAAGCTTTGCTAATTATTTTTAGAAACAACTGACTTTCATTACGCAATATTTTAGTATATTAAAAATTCACACATACGTTATACATAAATAAAAAAAAACAATTTTTTTTAAAAAAAAGTAAAATAAAATTCCTAAAATTTGCCAATTTTTAACTTTTAACATTTGATAAGGTCGTGTTTTTAACTTTTAACCTTCCCTTTTTAACTATTGATTAGATATGAGTATATTCCTAAAAATTGCAAAAATGTGAACATTTTGAGTATATTTTACCTAATGATTTTTTATCATTTAAAGGTTTTCTGTCGTCTATAAAAGCATGCCGTAACAAACTCAAGAAATCCATAGAAACATGCATGTGAATGATATTCATTCCCTTAAGAGCAATTCTATCTAGAGCTTTACATGATCTGTGACATCATTACTCGGTATGGCAGCAAGTATTTTTAGAGCTAACCCAATTTTCAATTCGGGTGATAGGGAATAGAAGAATATATCCATACAGTTCTAAGATCTCTCACACAGCTTAAGAGAAGCATGGGCCATTGACGCACCAGGAGTCTTGTTTAGCCTATAGTGAAAAGTAACTGGAAAATTCAACAATTGATGGTGATTTGATCACAGCACAACTTAAATTATTTCTAACCCAGAAATAAAAATAAGAATATACCATCGACTGATAATCCAAATTATATCAGGACGTTAGAGATTTCGCGCATATTTACAAAGATTTGGAAAAATGTAGGAAAATAAATGCACCTGGGGAGGAATTGAGACAATTTATCATTATTTAAACGAATTTAAAGAAGTCTCAAAACCAAAAAAGAACCTAAAAGTTGAAAATAATGACGTTCAGTACTTATGGTGCCAGAAAATCTTAAAATACGGAAAGACATGTTGCTGAAATATATGTGGAAAGAGATGTTTTGAGAAGATTTTTTCAAAGTGTTGACCTGCTGTTCTTGAAATAGAATGACTAATGTAAGGAAATGAGAGTAAGAAGATCAGAGATTGACCACCTGTTTCTGAGGGTCAATCGCTTCGAAAAGGATGTCAGTTCTAATAATTTGTCCGTAATATGGATGGATTATGTTAAAGACAGCCGTCGGCCACAATAAATCCTGTCGATTCTGCTTCGTTCTGTGATGGAGTGGTAGTCTGCTGTACACAAGAAGAAGAAAGCACCACTGGAATTCACATACATGGCATATAAAGAATCAATATGCAGTGGTACAAAAAATGCCGTAACTTCTACAAAAGTTGGTTGTAGCATCATTGACAATGTGCCGCTAGAACGCGGTCAAATTCGACAGTTGCTGCCTACAAGGTGCAGTGAGAATAGACAGAGCCACAGTTCTTCTGGAGAAGGCCTGCACTTGCTGCGTTCAGGATGTCCTTCAG
The DNA here is from genome assembly GCA_026289955.1 of Argiope argentata. Lineage (NCBI taxonomy): Eukaryota > Metazoa > Arthropoda > Arachnida > Araneae > Araneidae > Argiope > Argiope argentata. The sequence continues at coordinate 224,209 of JAOUZG010009953.1, forward strand.
AATTGATTTTGTCAAATCAGATGCGTCCATTCCCTCAATCTTGCTCTCAAGTCTGAAAAATAATGAAGAATTTCGTGATCAGGAATTCGCTTAAGATTGATTTAATTAATCGTATTACTATGTAACAATTAATATTATAACAATTAAAAAGATGGACCAAATCTGAAAAACAAACAATTTTTGTAATAGTTCTTCGAATTTTAAATGCAAATTACAGTATGGGATAGAGGGTGTTGAATCTTATGAGCGAAAGAAGAAACGGAAACATTATACGAGTATTAAATTTCATTTTCACCGACTTCTTCAAGAGTTCTGTTTACTAAATATTCCACAGAAATTCGTACTTTTCCTTCCAATAATTTATAATTCTTATTTTAATGATGATGTTACATTTTTTTCGACATGATTTTCTCTGAAGTTTCGGTGGGAGCAAATGATACTAAATATTGATACATTTCTCATGGCTGGAAGCCGAGTCATCTGGCTCGGCTTCATCGGAAGCTCTTCTTGGAAGTCAGCGAACATCTGGCAAAGATTTAAAAAAAATCATGTCGGAACATACGTTTTTTTTTTGTTGTTGTTGCTTGTTTGGGATTTTTGAAACCCCCAAATATACGGATAGAAAACTGATTATTTATAGCTTTTCAGGTATCGATTTTTCGCTTTATAAGTTATTAGAAAATGATAAAGAAGGTTGTCACATCTGGCGACTTATCATCGACAGAAAATTACAATTTGGCCTGAATGTCTGCCATGAACCCGATTCTTCTGTCTGTCCAATACAGGGTAGGATCAAAAGAAGTAACTGCTCAAAGAATCGCAGAAAAGAAAATGAGAATAAACAAGAAGCAGCAAGGCAATGTTTCGAAAATTGTTCGTAATCCTTTTTCAGTGTTTTTTGCTAGCAAAAAAGGAGCTTAAAGTATTTAAAAATGAGAGAAAAAAACGTGGCTTTTCTAAAATATACAACACAATAGTCAAGTGATTATTCCAAACCAGTTTGAACCGGTGTCTCGAAAAATTAAATTCTGACCTCGAGATAAAGTTCTGGAGCTGGAACAATTTTGAGATGGGAGAAGTGGCCAACATTTTCTAAATATTGAGATATGCGTAATCTGATAGTCCCGTGATTTCCCAAAACTGGTGTAAACCGGCTTTTCATGAAAAAAAATTCTCACGTCGAGAAAATGTTTGGAACTCGATTAATTTTGGGATGGTCAAAAACCATCGTTTTTCTAAATGCCTGATAATTACGAAATATATGAGAATATGATTTTTTTCCGTTGGATTTATATCCCGTGATGTAAAAAAAAAACTATGTTTGTCCATGATAACTTGATATTTGATAGAGCAAATTATTTTTTGCATTTATTTATTTACCACCGCTTGAACGGTATGCCTTTAGGCATTGGCTAAATCAATTTTTAAAAAAATGTGCATTAAAATAAAACAGAAGGTGGAATAGTAGAGGTAAAACAGTTTAAAACTTTTAAATTCTTTTTAAAATTAGTAATTGTTAAAATGTATGAAAATAACATTCCTGAAACAATAAATGTAAGAATGTTAAGGTAGTATTAAAGGAATATTTAACCCGAAGTTACAGCAAAAAAAATTATTTCTTACTAATTGAATTTTGAATTAATTTTTGAGATTTAAAGCTGTGATAATACTCTTTCTTGTGCCCTGTATAATAGGCGGCAAAATTTGTTTGAATTTGGCACTGATCTGTTTAGGAAAAGATATGAAACACACATACTTTCATTTAAATATACAGTCACACTTACTTTTTTAAATTCTGCCTGCTTTCGATATGTGTTATTCGCCCACAATTAACATTTAAAATGATTAGGAAACTGAAGATTTCACCACCAAAGACAGTTAAATGGATTTCACCAATTTTTAGTTACATATAAATTATTGACACCAAGGTTATTGTTCATTTTAAATTTAAAAAATCTCAAAAAAATCCTTTTCTGTCCATTTTTATTGATTAAAACTTTGATAGAGTTTTCCATTATCAACCACAAAAGAAAATATCTGATGTGTCGACTGCATCAATTTTGTTCTTCATATGAAAACTTCAAAAGAAAGCAAGCCTCATAGGCTCCTCAGAAATAAGCCATTAATTTTCACTGCATTGGAAGCATGTCTAACCATTTATAATGTTCTGTCATTACTGGGCATTCTTAGCTTGTAACAACCTCTTTTTTAAATATTGATGGGGTGTTTTTCATCAAAGTTGGCTATATTAATACCATTAATAGGAACTCGAAAAGCGGAATAATAATTCAGTGGCGATAATCAGAACTGCATTTTATTACAAAAAGTATAATTGCTAAAATATAAGTAAAAATAAACAAAAATATAATTTTAAATTATATATGCAATTATGATATGACTAGTTATAATTAAAAATACCGCGACTGTTAAGTTGGTGATAATTAGTGAAATCGATAAATTCTTGCCGATTTCACAAAGTTTTATTTCTCTTGATATGGAAGGGGGAGGCGTCTAAGGATCATGAACATTCATATGAAACCAAAACTTTCGAAATCGATATTATGTTTGTAGCAGAAATGTTAGGGATCAGATGGCAGTTAATGATGCAATCATGTGCTTTCAAGTGAAATAAAAATTATCAAAATATATTCAGTAGTTCTGATTAGAGAACTCGGTCACAGGTCCCCCCCCTCCTCTCCTCGACCTTGGAAAGTGTAAAACTGTGTGGAATTTAGGGTGGAAGAAAACCACTGATGACGAAAAAATTGGCGAAGATAGGGCAGTGCTTGGGGCAAATCGACTGATTCATTCTTTCCCTTATAATTTTACATACATAGATTTCACTACATTTATCTACTTTTTGTGACCGAGATATCATAATCTTGACGACATTATATTAATCTTTTCATTAATCGCGTTTTGCAATCGGATTAAGATGAGAATTTTTTCCCCCTAGTCATCGAAACTCGTGGAAATTAAAAGCTTGAAATTTTGAAGCAAAAAGAAATTAGGGGAGGGGGTGTATTCACTGGGCTCGTTTATCTTCAGTTTATCCATAATTAGAGAAATATATGCATTGAAACACATTTTTCTCCTTTATCTAACTCCTTTTATATCTCTTGACTTTCGATTATGCTGGTCTAGTGGTAAAGTTTCGGTTTCGTACGTGAAAGGTTTCATGTTCAAAACCCGACTCCACCATAAAACCGTAGTGTAAGTGAGTATGCTGCACGTTAAATTCGTTGGGACCAAACATCCTCTTTTGAAGTGGGGAGCCAGGTCAGGTGTCATCTCCGTCGTCTGTCTGCGTTTCAAAATTACGTGGTTCTTTCCAAAATAGATCTAGTATTGCTTTAAAACGGGTTATTAATATAACTAAACCAAACTTTTCTTGACTTTATTTCTATTAGCCTTCGGACGAATGAAATGTTTCCAGATTTGCACATGTTACACTAGAATGTTTTTCTCTTTCAAAAAATATGGCCCGCTTGCATAAAGTACATAAGAGGGGAAATAAATCTATTTTAGAAAGGTTTCAATATTACTTGAGGATGTGTATAATGATTCACTATTACAATTTCAATTCAATGCCAATTATTTAATTCCCTTAAAACTTTTTTATGGAATTAAAAGACAACATTCTGGTGTGTGTAATAAAAGTGTTGGAATCGATGTTAACTTCATTGACCTTCCCAATCAAAACCCAAGATTGGTGTTCAAGTCTGGAGAGAGGAGTGTTAGCTCAGGTGCCGTCCTCGTCACCTGACTGTGGTTCAAAATTAGGAGGCCCTTCCCAAAATAGCCCTAGGTTTAAACTAAACTTTATAAAACTAAAGTTGCTTTAAACTCTATATAACTAAACTAAACAATCCAAAACCCATTCTCTTTTCTTACGAATGTCAATTTCTGAAGTCAGAGAGGATGCAAAGAAGGTGAAGTCAATTTTACATACGGTCTTTAAATGATAGTAATAGATTTTCAGCCAATTGTGGTAGAAATTTTCTTTAAAAAAAAGTGTGTTCATCTGTCAATCAAGATGAATGTGAGCATGATAGTCATAAATGCAAGTACCTAAATAGACGAGATTCAGTATTTGATTATTTTTCAATTAATTGCTAAATATATAAAAACATAAGATTAGATTCATCGAATCAAAGAATGTTCGTCTATTTGTCTATTCTTTCATAACTAAAGTCGGTAGTTCACAAACAGTAAAAGGTTGAATAGTTGAATTTAAATATACGATCTTCATGATAAAATTATAGATTGCTCGTATGTATATAAAAACGACCAGCACCATTAGAAAGACAGATGAATTTTGGAGGACTAGGATTGACATCATAACCGCAAATTCTAACGGTCAATAGAAGTGGTTCAAAATGTAAGCATGAGAAAGTTACGCGAACCCCTGAAATATCCCAGAGCATGGTTGCGAGAATAAATACTGGATTTTGAGTTGAGAAGCCGCAGCCACCGTTGGACTCAAAAATCGTGATCAGAATTTTAACACCGTTATCAAGGGCATCGAGTGGCTGGTTGCGTGTGAGTCACCATTGGTCAACACCGGTCATTCCTCTTAGCATGGGCAGAGCCATTAAGATGGTTCATCAGTTAGCAACTAATTACAAGGTCAGGAGATGACCTCCTCAGGTATGCGGAGCTCTGAATAAGTGGGATGGGTCCATTAATTTATGCGGAAGAGTGCCGTTCAAGTTCAAGGTCTCGAAGCGTTCGTTAATTTACTAAACGCGGCGCTGATTCATTCGACTTGCTGCTCAGCGTCCCCATTGGAATTTTGAGCACCGACGAGGGGAGCAGGGATTCAACTGAAAGAAGAAAAATTATAAATATAAGAGGAATATTAGATAAGGATTAATGAGTTATCACTGATTCATTACTTATTTTCTCACTTATTTCAAGAGAAGATAAGTGATTATTATTTAAAAAAATAATCACTTATTTTCTTTTAGATGAAGAAAATGAAATTAATGTAACTTTATTCTTCTTGTTTTAATTTGAACAAATATATTGTTTTTACATCTGTTTGAAAGCTATTATTTTCCTTAATGAAAAGGAGGAGTATTAACCACTTTCACATACAATGACGAGTCTGACAAGCGTGAAGTGGAATGACTGAATTTTTATTTTAATTTTGTAATTAAGTAAAAATTATAAAGTTATTTAAAATGCAAAAATTAATGAAAAACGCATCATCATCTCAAATTCCTAAATATTATCGAAATAATTAAAATAATGATTATTGCCCGGATAGGCTCAGTCATCTGGTTAGGAAGTTAAATAAATTCGTATGTCAAGGGGTTGGTGTAGGATTCGTCTTTTCATTCAGAGAAAAAATTACTTATTACACTTGTGCTAACACGTTGCGCATGGCGCTCAATGAGCTCCCAGGGCCCGCACATTTTCGAATGCTTCAGAAGCATGCTTGATAAGCGATAGGACGCATGCATGCACATTTTTAACCCACCCACTGCGCATCCCGCAATTTCCAAGGGTTGATAATCAGCTCATTTCTTGGTGCAACCTGCCATGCTTCACAGTTTAGAGTGTATAGTTTTACGATAGCAGATTTTTATTACATTATTATCTTATACAGTATCAGTTCACATTCTTTGAAAAATATTTGAATTTATTTTCAAACATCACCCTAAATAGCGATTTTAAAGAATTATGCAGCAGAAGGGTTCATTTGCGTTTGGTATTATATATACGTATTCTTAAAAACCTTACATAATACATATATTTATTATGTAAGGTTTTTTTTAGCATTTTAAATCTTATTTATTTCACAAACTTAAATAATGCTTTAGAGTGTGATGTTGGGTAATGCATATTCTTTCTGTGCAATGGTGTTTGGAACAATTTGCAGCAGTGATTTTCTTTAAGTCATTAAGGATCTCCTCACGCATTTTCACGTGTTTCGTTTTCTATCTATTACGGAGCTTTCACGAGTTTTCTGGTGTTGCGTCTTCCGTCTGTTATTGCTTCATAAATGACAAAGTTATGACGATTTTAAAAAGTAAAAGTTTACCTGAAAACGGGATACCCCAGGCGTGTGTCTTACAGATTTTCTACGGTCTTGAATGTGTTAAATATTTTCTTCGGGTTGGTTACGTAACGATTTAACCGAAAAAACATGAAAGCGAGATATCCCGTGACTCGCCAACATTTTTCGACTGCTAAACCCCCAACTTTCTACTATCTCGAGATCCGTCCGCAATGTGTTTGCAGAACCTCTCGCGAAAAAGTAAAAATCAATGCACTATTCGATCTATTTACTCACTATTCACAACCGGAATATTCTAAATGATAAAAAAAATCATAATTCTCATGGAAATTTGCTTTTATAATAATTTTAATAGTTATAATTCAGTTTCACTACAGTTAATCAGAGTTTGTTTAATCTTTGTTTCTTTTTTCTGCTTTAAAAGTTGTGGGCTTAGAATACAAAAACTGAATTTCGTTAAATTTAATAATCTTATACAGCCTTTCAAAAAAATTAGGACACAGTACTAGTTCACAGATCTTTACATTTTTATCATAATATTATACTTCGATATACAAATGAAACAAAAACAAAAAAAGATAAATATTATTTTGATAGATATAAAACAATAATAGAATTATGCTTGCAATTGAAAATAAAAGAAGTCATGTAAAAATAAAGATGAAATATGCAAGATGAAACTATGCATATTTCAATGTATCATATCAGAACATCATTTCTTGAACGGCCAAGCACCACGTGCTCGTGCAAGTTAAATATTTTTATTCATTTTAATCGTTTCATTGAATGAGTCACTTTAGTATCACATACGATCCAAAAAACTTTGACTCGCATTGATTGTTTTTAAAAATATCCCATTTCCTATTTATTCATTTCGTATAATCACGTGCTCAAAATGACATTTTTCTAGGTTTTATTTGCTGTAGTCATTAACTTATTTTTTTTAATCATAGCTTTTTAAATGCGAAGCCAACGCTTTATTAAAAACTGATTTGTTGACATGCTCGTGAAGATAATAATATTTCAATTTTTCACCTGTGGATTTTTGTTGACGCCAAAAAACTCATCCCAAAAATAACATCACATTCTGACATTATAAAAAAACATGTTCAAGAAGTATTGGGACAATTCCCAATAAATAACGAAAAACAATGTAAATTTTAAAAATATCTTGTTAGGACACCCTTACTTTTTATGACCTCTAGTTGTCTATTTTGCACGGATTGAACCAATTTTTTACAAGACGATCCATACATCTTAAATCCTTCGTGTTGGAAATTTGATGTTCTTATAGTTTTTTCTGCAAATAACCCCACAAGTGCTCAGTGAGAGTAAAGTCTGTACTTTATGTAGGAGTCTTAGTAAAACTTCAACTGTGGCAGAGAACCCATAACTTGCAAACATCATCAGTGTGGTTTGAGTCAATATCCAGGTACGATTTAAAAAGATCTTGAAATTTCCAGAAATCTTGAGAATGCGGGATAGATTTATTTATACATTGCACTAGCAATGAAATGTAAGCTTCGACAGCAGTGTTTGCTATAGAGTCCAACACTTTTGGATTGTCACCTCCATATTTGACAATAGGCCATAAAGTTTTGACATGCATTACTGTATTCGTTTTCAAGCCTCTTCAAGACCTACACTAGTTGAGACAAGAATTCCCCATGTGAAAATCATCCAAAATTATAACTTTAAAAGTTTCCCAAAAATTCAGATCTCATGATGGAAATCAAGACCCCAGGACCCAGATGGACGCTGCGTATTTCTGGCTCTATAGTGATTGTTTTTGTCAATTCCCTCCCTCTTTTCAGTTGGTAATCTAATTCCCCTGTAAGTTCAAACCATAATCACCATTCGTTTCAGTATTCTTGTTCCCTCCATCCAGTTATAACTTCAGAAAAGGTTGAACAGATTCGTGTAAGATTTGACACCGATGGCATTCTCTCTGGAAGTCCCTTAATGCTTTATCGTCTCTTTTTTTTCCTTTAACAAACTTTTTTTCTCTCTCTTTCTTCCATCTTGTGCTCATCCAACTGGTTAGATAACTTAGCGTTACAGGCACTGGGAGCAAAGGATGGCGTTATGTTATGCATGTTGTTTCCTCTAAACTTTTTTCTTACTATCCTTTCCGAAAATGTTACATTTGTTTTCATCAACAAAAGTTACATTTTCTTAAACTTCTTTTGGCTACCTTACATACATTTTAGAAAATACCAGTCCAGCTTTCTGGCTTAGATTTACTTTGCTGATGTAGCTTTAGATTTAGCTTTAGATTTACTTTGCTGATGTAGGGATTTCTTTGAGGTACTCAGCCAGGATATTTATATTTTCTTAAGACATTCTGACAGTTTATTATTTACAGATTTTTCCGAACTTTCTTTTGCATAGCAGAGCCAATTTTACTACTCTACTTTTTACATTAAAGTGAAATTGTTTCACAATCCACTTCTTTTCATGTTCCTTAAATGTCATTGGGCGCCTTAATCTTTACTTGTTTTTAACATTATTTGTTTTCTTGAACTTGTGAATAACTTGAAATTGAGTAAGTTTACTGTTTTTAAAGTTATGTCCTATACAACGAACTTATTTTCCATTTTACCAATGGCTTATTTACATGATTTCACTCTTAGCTCGATATAACTTTGATGCTGGCCATTTTTTCTATAATTATTCCTATCTGGTGAAACTTTTAAGCTTAAAATTATAGTTTAAAAAAGATGAAGTAATGGCATTTGTATTGGTGTGCTATATGCATTTATGTCCAAAATTAAGGTCACAAATATAAAATCTGCGAAAAATGAAAAACTGTTTACTGTGTTGCCACGAAATTTGGCACATGGGTACACTACTATGGAAGAAAGAACATAGATACATAAAAACATGGGAAAGATTATAATTGATAAATAAGAAACAGGGTATATTAAAAATTGTTACATTACAAATCAGAGATAATGCATTTATCTTGGGAAAAGTCTGTCTAATATGGAGTATGATCCCCGTGCTCTGATATACAAGTTTAATATTTTTTATGAGGGTGTCAATAAATACTTGGGACAACAAAACCCATTCTTCCAAAAGCGCTTGTGGGAGTTATAGGACGGAGGTTATGCTATGAATCTACTATCCCAAACATGTTCAATAGGGCCTGTTGACCTGGTGGGCCAGTCCATACGTACTCTTCCTCAAGAAAATCATCAATGATCTAGGCTCTGTGTGGAAGCGCGTTATCATCCCTAAACATGAAATCTGGTCGAAACGCGCCACGGAATAATCTCGCATAGGCTTCAACGATCTCATTCCTACAGCGATGTGCATTAACAGTACCCGCATCAAAGACGTGCCCGACTGCCCAACATTATGCCACCCTAAAAAGGATTCCTCTGCCACCAAGTTTGTCGATTTCTTTTGAGTAGGAGGCATACGATAGCGAGCTCCTCCCTCTCTCCAGATGGAGATTCGACGAGACTCACTCTGTGTGGTAAATCTCGACTCATCACTGAAAAGAACACTCGGCCATTTTTGTTGTGCCCAAGAATGATGTGTTCGGCACCACAACAAGCGAGCTTTCTTTGTTGGATGCAATCAAAGGGTAGCACTCAACTGGTCGCCGGGCATAAAGTGAGCTCTCTGCTATACGTATGTATACCGTTTTTCTGGAAATTACTATTTCAGACGCAGCAGCAAGGTCACAAGCAAGTTGAGGAAGTTGTCAGCTTATGCCGCCGTGCTCTTAATGCCAAACAGCGATCCTGTTCGAACGTTGCTGCTCTATGACTGGTTTGGTCGGTTTTTCTGGTTACAGTACCAATTTGTGGACAATCTGGACACCACTTTTGGTGCCACTTGTAACTATCAGATTCAAGCTTGCCAAAGGCTCTCCATCTCAAGAATCGTCAAAACGATTATGAGAACTCATTCTCACCAGAAACAGGTTAAATTTTTTGTTTTAATACATTCCGAAATTGGAGGCAAAAATCCAAGATGCCTAAATGGTCTAATTTCAGTAGTTCCTCAAAAACTAAGGCTAAACGGCCCTTTTTCCCACAACAAAGATTAATATCGTTCTACCGGTCCTCAATATATATAAAATAAAATTTGTGTAAACTTTACAGGTTACCATTTAGAATTATTTTTACAAACATTTTTGTGATCTTAATTTTGAGTGTATTTGTTGAATTTCTCATTTCAGATTTGCTCCAACAATTTTTAACTCCTATTTGACTTTGAAATACGGTGTGTTCATAATTAAACGACTCTATTTTAAAACTGACTACAGGTGGAACTATTGTTCATAAAGTTATGAAATTTTGTATAAGACAAAATGAAGGGATGGGAATTTGTTAGAATGAATAAAAAGTAGTTCAAAACTTCGCCACCAGGGTAAATTTTTCTACAGAGTTACACATTTAGCATATTTTTGACAAATTTAATTACAACAAAACATGTTCAAAATGACGCCATCATTTTCCGCTACCAAAAAGAATCGTACGATAGCATGTTCCATAGATAACCGTAGTTTGTTCTGGGAAATAGATAGAACTAACTGTGTGATGCTGATTTTTAAATCAGGTAAATTTTTTAGATTATCATGATTTACGAGATGTTTTAAATGTCCCCAAAGTCAGATCATGAAAGTGACGGTTGATGACATGTTCTTCTGTAAAATGATTATGGAAAATGTCCTTTACACAACTTCTAATGTCTGGAGGACTTCCCTCTTGCATGAAAGTTGTGCTTGAAAGACATTGACGTACTTACTAATTCGGGACAATTTTATTCTGATTAATGATGCATATCGCTGTCCGTTGATCGAGGATGTTACCGGACCTTTCGCGCTTAATTCCCCGATGAAATACGCGCCAAGAATATAATGATGCAGAAAAATCACATTATACCGTTACTTTTGGTAACTGCAAAGGGACTTGTAAGATTAAGTGTGGATTTTCTAGATCACATTTTCAACAGTTGTGAGTATTCACCAAACCGTCGGAATAAAAATAAGCTTTTTCCGTCCCAACAATATTCCACTACCATCCTGAATCAACCTCAAAACGAGCAAGAAAATGAAATGAGAACCGATGCCGAATGTCGAAATCATTTGTAAGCAACCTCTGCACAAGTTGAAGCTTGGGCGGATAATATTGGAGGGTACTACGCATGATCTTCTGGACAGTTGAACGAGGCATTCCGATCCATCTGATATACTTCGGACACTGGTACTAGCCTTGCATTTGAAGCTCTGTCCTCTTTCACTTGAAGTACAATTTTCTCTATTGCTTCTGCGAAAACAGATTTTCTTTCTCTTCCAGAACGAACCTTAAACGAATCTGTTTCTCCATATTTAGCTATCATTAATCGAAGGTTTTTAATAACCAAAGGACCTTTTCGTATCTCTTTCAAAGTCCTATATTTCATTAGAACAATGAGAACAGAACTTTCCTTTGAGGTATCATTGCTTACCTAAAACAATTTAACTAAGAAAATTCGATCTGGTAATCTTCCAATAATAATATGCGGGAGGTCCGGTAACATACTCGATCACCGGACAACGATATGATTTATTAATTCAGAATAAAATAGTCCCGAGTTTGCCAGCACGTCAATGTCTTTCGGGCACAATTTTCATGCAAGATGGAGCTCCTCCACACATTAGACGTTGTGTAAAGGACATTTTCCATAATCATTTTGCAGAATAACATGTCATCAACAATCACTTTCGTGATTTGTGGCCTCCCTGGTCTCCAGACTGAAATCTATGTGACTTTTGGCTTTGGGGACATTTAAAACATCTGACAAATCATGATAATCCAAAAAACTTTACCTGATTTAAAAAGCATCCTCTCACAGTTTGTTCTATCTATTTCCCAGAACAATCGTGAGATATCATGTTCCAAATGTGGAACATGATATCTCACGATTCCAGATGGTAGCGGAAAATGATGGCCGTCATGCTGTACATGTTTAGTTTGTAATTAAATTTGTTAAAAATATGCTAAATGCATACTTCATTTGAAGAACTATCCCTGGTGGCGAAATTTTGAACAATTTTTTAATTCACTCAAACAAATTCTCATTCCTTCATTATGTCCTATACAGAATTTTATAAATTTCTGAACAATAGTTTCATCTTTATCTTTTAGAACCATAGAAATCTTTAAAGTAGGGTCGTTTAATTATGTGCACTTGTACATTTGAAAATCTAGATCAAATTATGATTCTAAAACACCAATAAAATGTTTCTTATAAATTGCACAACAGGAGTTAAAATATTCCTTGATTCCTTTTGATTTTATTTTAATGTGATAAATAGTTCTATAAAGGGTATTTTAGTTATTCATGTCAAGTGTCCTGATACTTTTTTATGTTATTGCATGTAGATCGAAAACAATCATAAGATGCATGACTTGAAACATACCCCCGGTTCACTCCCTTAGGAATACAATTTAAACCGGAGTTCAGTATGCATGAAAAAAAGCACTGGGTGATTTATTAAGGGTTATTCATCAGTGAAGAAATTCAATAATGAGAAAAGTGCGATTTGTGCTTCAAATGCAGTGAATTAGAATCTAGATAGCGGCTTTAAGTGAGGAAAAAACCTGTATTGTTGCTTTATTGCAATATGAAACACATCACTTTGTTCATAGATATGGATTTTTAAAATTTAAATGATCCTTTTAATATTAAAAGGTGTTTATAAAATAAGATGTATTTCAATTACTTCTTTCCACAAAGTTATTCATATTATTTAATTGAACAGCTCCTATTCGTTAAAGCTTGCTTTGCCCTGGATGGTTGCTTAGCAACAATTTCCAAATTTGCTTCGTAAAACCTCCTTGATTTGCTTACTACAATGAGGACATTGCGTCCAAGCATAATTACTGGACAAGATAATGATGATTGAGCTTAATTAATTGGTTTATATTACCTTAACTCAATTCATAGCTGAATGATTCTGAAAGAAAATGTCATGGTCATTTTTTTATTTTAAATTTTTATAATTATGCAGAGGATAAATGAGAATTAAATATGAAATTTTTAAAAAATTAAGAAGATGTAAAACTTAAAAGATAGAAAATTTCTGCGTTATTTAAAGAGAATTTTGAAAATAATTTTTTTTTAAAGATTTAATGATAAAGATCTTGTTTGTCTGAAATTGTGAGTGAGACAAATTTCAAAATGAGACATCTTACTCCCGTAGTTCAATAGACTAAATAACAGTTCAAAAAAGATAAACGTTTATCTTAACAAATGAAGCATTTTTCCTTTTATCTTTCATTAACAAAATATAGCAAATTCTTAATTGTCCTATTTAAAATTAATAATAAAACAACTGTATACGTTTCAGAAATTTTCCTTTCTTCAGTTGGCCTCAAAATTTGATGACAAAAGCACATATTTATTTATTTTTCTTTTTGACGAGGAGGTTTTTAGTAATCGAGTTCGCATCTATACAAGTGAATGTACAAACCAGCGTGCAGTCACTTCCCAGACGAAGTGAATTGTAAATAAGACATCGGTCCCATTTCGATAAAGAGATCTTATATACTAAATTACATTCGGTTTATTTACATTTTTACTTTCTCGAGCACAAAATACAAAGTATTGTAATCGTGAAAAAATTTAAAAGGACGATATTGACGATTCTCTACATTTTAGACCACCCCGA
>JAOUZG010009953.1:237912-284165 GCA_026289955.1 Argiope argentata
GACAAATCTCTGTTATATTTGTGACAAACCTCTGTTACCACCCCGAGTTCGAAAAACTCATTTCTGTGACAAATCTCTGTTATATTTCTGACAAACCTCTGTTACCATCCTGAGTTTGAAAAACCCATTTCAAGCCTCTGTTATTCGTCTCTGACAAAGATAGGCCAACAACGCCTTGAAATTGACAAATGAAAATTGGTATATGACCTTTAGACTAAATTTATAAATTTCGTTCAAATCTTGAACAAAATCCGTTCAGGAGAAGTGCATCGGCCCGACTGTTGGAATATAAATTAATACGATAACTGTCATACGAAAAGAGGAGGTTTTGTGAAATTAGGTGGACAAATTTACCATTTATAGTGTAGACACCAGTTACATTTTGATCCAAATCCAGCAGGAGGGTGGATGTCTGCCAATCTGTTCTTTTAAAAATATATAAATGCGATAACTGAAAAACGCAAAGACTTAAATATTTCAAATTTGTTATTTGATTTAGTGACTGCTATTGTAATTCTGAGTCAAATTTGAATTTCACTCGGTTGGGAAAAAATACGTATACAGCAGAAATTCATCTCTGTTCGAGAATGTGAGGAGGAGACCTCTCACGCAAGTTGTATCAGGCTTCTCAGTTAAGCATTTTTTCTGAAATTTGATTGAAATCCAAGGTTTGGGTTATTCAACCCACAACAATGAGCAATTGTGTTCAAAGATAAAAATAAAAAATTTGGTTTCCAAACTCCAGTAAGTTCTATAATATTTTCTGATGAAATTTTTTTGAGAATTTCACATCCTTAGTTCAGGAGAAAGAAGAAACGTCTGTGAAGGTGTAATATGGAATTTAACTTTCCATCGAGAAAATGTCATTTTCAACACATTTTAAAAAGCTATTTCTCAACAGTTCGTTCGCGCGGCCCTCTCCCCTTGACATCCGAGTTCGGCGTCTCAAACGTCATAGTTGGGCGCAGTTCGTTTTTGTTCGCATGCCTAAGTGAACACATCCTACTTAATTTGCTTTGAGAAGGATATTCATCTTTGTCTTAACCCTTTTGTCTGTTTTAGATTTTGTTATTTAATGCACATTGGATTAGCTTTTAAAAATAAACAATCTACTGTTCCAGTCTTGTATTGACTAGATAGTCAGCTTACCCAATGGCAGGGGATTCTTTACTTTTGAAAAGCCGCAAGGACCTGGTGATAAGGTTTCGGTTTCGGAAGCGAAAGGTTTCAGATTCGAGGCCCAATTTTACGGAAGAACAATCGTGTAAGTACGTCTACTGCCCGTCATATCCCTCGGGTCAAAACGTCATTTCGTCATTTAACGCGATTCAAAATTGACGAAGTCCGTTCCAAAATAGCCCTTGTATTGCTTTAAAACGGGGCTTTAACCCACCATGGGCCGAATTTTTGTTTTAACTCCCAAAAAATTGTAGGAACGAAAAATTAGAAATTATAAACTTATATATGCAAATGGAAACAAATTTTTGTGTTTAAACAATTTTATTACGTTATAATCATTATGTGATTTTCAAGTCACACCGGCCTATAAAATTTGCACTTCTGCATACAATCGCTCATTTGTGAAAGTCCGTGAAACAATTTGCATCTGGTGCAAGGCGTAAATGTACATGCATCCATAAACACAGTTTGGTAATCACTGAGAGAAGCGCAAATCATTTCAATTGCATCAAATGGTTTCGCGTCGTTTTACTGGCAACAGTTTGCACGGCCATTATTTTGCTATTTCGGGTTGAGGAGCCTCAAAGTAATCTTTCAAATCATTTTTATGAGACTTTCCTCGAATAGGATAAAATAATACGGTTTATATTATTATAATTCCTTATTCTTAAGTTTAAAAGACTCCTGGACGTCATATTCTCATAAAATATCACGAATTTTGGTGGCATTCTTCCTTATAAATTTGGGGGAATTATAAACCCAAACATTATGGTTACAAATTAATAAACATTTAACTATTCCAATGAGTGATAGAAGACACGTCGCTAGAGAACTGGTGGTGAGGTCTCTGCTTCGGAACTGGAGGGCTTCGGATTCGAGACCCTACTCCATGTCAGCGGATCTGTTGAACGTCAAAGCCGAAAGTCCTGCCACTGGTATGGTCAAGAAGTTTGAAAAGGGAGATGCAAACTGAAGTGTCGTCCACATCATCTGAACGTATTTCAAAATGTAAGTGACCCACCCCAAGATAACCCCTAGTGTTTCTTTAAAACGGGCTTTAATATAACTAAACCAATTGATAAAAGAATTTTTACTTAATTAGATTTGAGATAGCTAATAGCCCTGTTTATGTACCTCATTTGTGATGCCAACAACTATCTCTTGCTTTTGTTCTTTCACTCAGAATTTTCAGTTTTTCATTTCCTGGATCGATTGAGATATCAAAATAAAAAAAATGATTGTGTACAAAATTTTCGAGCTAAAATTATAGTATAATTAAACGTTAACATTTTTTTTACTTACCTGCTACTAGTTGTCGAATTTCTGATTGTTTTTCTTCAAATGCTGTTATTTTATATTCATAGTGAATTTTAGTATTTCATTTTTTATTTATATATTTTAAAAAGGTTTTCATGGTTAATTTTTATTTGAATTACTTTATGTGGCTTGAAAATGCATACACTTCTGTATTTTTGAATTCTTCATATGTCACTGAGTTATATTCGTTAAAAGTCTGAAAGAAATTCACAGTGAGTTTTATATAAAAAATTTCAAAATAACCGTGTGTTTTACAATTACACAAATATTAATAAAGATTCAGTTATAAAAATTTAAGAAAATTACACTGTACACTGAAATGACAAAAGTCATGGGATGACTGTTAATATCGTGTCGGTCCTCCTTTTGCCCGGCGAAGTGCAACAACTCGACGTGTCATGGAGTCCACAAGTCGTTGGAAGTCCTCTTCAGGAATATTGAGCCATGCTGTCTGTATAGACATCCATAATTGTGAAAGTGTGGATGGTGCAGGAGTTTGGGCACGAACGGACCTTTCGATGATCCATAAATGCTCGATGGGACTCATATCGGGCGATCTAGGTGGCCAGATCATGCGCTGGAATTTTCCGGAATGTTCTTCAAACCAATCGCGAACAGTTCTGGCCCGGTGACATGCCGCATTGTCATCCATAAAAATCCCATCGTTGTGTGGGTACGTGAGGTCCATGAATGGCTGCAAGTGATCTGCAAACAGGTGAACATAACCATTTCCAGTCAATGATTGGTTGAGTTGCACCAGAGGACCGAGTCCACGCCATGTAAAAACAGCCCACACTATTATGCATCCACCACCAGCTTGAACAGTTCCTTGGTGAGAGTTTGGGTCCATGGCTTCGTGGGGTCTGCGCCACACTCGAACTCTACTATCAGCTCGTAACAATTGAAATCGTGACTCATCTGACCACGCCACGGTTTTCCACTGGTCTAGGGACCAGTCGATATGCTCACAAGCCCAGTAGAGTCGCTGCAGGCGATGTCGTGCTGTCAATAAAGGCTCTCGAGTCGGTCTTCTGCTGTCATAGCCCAAGGAAGACAAATTTCGCCGCACAGTCCTATCGGACACGTCCCTCGTACGTCCCACATTGATTCCTGCAGTTATTTGACGAAGTGTTGCGTGTCTATTAACATTGACCATTCTACACTAACGTCGGCGGTCTCGATCGTTAATTGCAGGTGGTCGCGCAATGCGCTGTCCATGATGGGATGTGATGCCTAAAATTTCATACTCTCGGCACACTCTTGATACTGTGGATCTCGGAATGTTGAATTCACTAACGATATCCGCAATGGAATGAACCAAGCGTCTAGCTCCAACTAACATTCCACGTTCAAAATATGTTAATTCTCGTCGTGCCGCCATAAATCACGAAAAACCTATTCACATGGATAACTTGAAAACAAATGAAAGCTCTGGAAAACGAACTGTGCATTTATACTTTTTCGCTGCGATACTACTGCCATCTGTATATTTGCATATTGCTATCCCATGACTTTTGTCACTTCAGTGTAAGTATTGATGTAGAGGGGAATGCTTAGCCTTTGACCGATTTTCATTACTAATTTTTGACTAATTTGTATGCAAGTTCGCATTTCTGTGGCTAATTATTGTACGTTTGATCTTCACTTATTATAAAAATAAGTATAAAGGAAAAAAAGAGTTTTAAACGTATGAAAGGATACAATAGTATGTTTGATTAAATCAAGTTTTTATACATAAAAAGTTGTGCACATGATTTCGCAATTTGTTAAGGATTCGTTACTTTTAAAATATAATCGTTATACTATTATCTAGTGAACAAAAAATATCTTTACTGAGAGCGATTTGTCTAAGTTATCGTTAATTTCCGAATTAGTTCTTTCTTAATCTTTTTTTTAAAGCAGTCGAATTTATTTTGTCTTTATGCTTTTTTTATTCAGGACTATGCGATAATCTTTGATTGAAAATGGGCCATTGCTTTTTTTTTCCATTCTTCACAGAGGAAAGCCTGCCACTTTCAGGGAGGAAATCAACGGTGCACTAATAGTGACAGTATTTTGAATTAGAATAGAATCTGCGTTGATGAAACAAAGATGGCTAGCTAAATCATGCGTGAAGAAATTAGTTACAGAAAAAGCAGAAACTCATCATTAGTAAAAATCAATTTAAAAATCAAAAGGTGACACTGTTTCGATGTTGTTAACTCAACTTGTACGCTATTCAATGTTTCATTAAGATAGGGGGAGGGAAACAGATGAGTTCTAATTGTTTTAAGCAAATTGAAAGCTTGCATTACTCATAGTATGTTCCAATTTTGATTTAGCAAAAAATTCGAATGAGTACGAACAAAAAAAACATAAATATTAGCAGCTATTCACAAGATCTAATTTCTCCTGGTGTCTTTTCTTGATCATTTTGATAACTATTTTCCCCCAAGTCTGCGTTTTAATTCAAAATATGTGTTTGAAGCTATTTGCAAATTAAATATGTATCCGGGATATCAGGTTCAAAAGTGGCATAGATTTCAAGGGTGGCTGATCTATTTTTACTGAATCAGCGTTCCATTCTACAAATATTGACATAACACCAAAATGAGTTATTCACGAAAATATTATGTATCTTCATGCTAATGTATTCCCCCAATTTCATTTGCACCGATGCATTATTTATTATACTAATTCCATCTACAATTTAAAAATTTGTCTATTCGCTACAATTTCTGTGAAGAGATGAACTGTAGACATGTTATTTCGGTATCTATTTCAAGGTCACTTGGACGATTTTTATTTCTTGATATTTTCAGATAAGTCTTTACATTGCAAGAGTGGACAATTTTTCAAATGATAAAACTGTGATAGGACTACTAACATTTTATCGAGCGGCCAGATTACCAGGCACTTCCTGAATTCCAAATGCCATGCATGACATTTTTATTATTGCCTGCTCATCCATGTTGTACCGTAAGAATTTTAAAATGATGATCAGAGTCCCTTTTTTGGTGGATAGATGATATAAAGTTTGATTATAAAAATGCTTGGAATCTTAAATGTCTTTCATTTATGTTTTCATTTTTTTCCTTCAGGGCTAATACTTACGAGCGCCATTTTCGTTTACATCTTCGGCAACAAAAACATTTTGAGCTCTTCTATCTGTCTTAACAGTTTTTCCTTATATTTTAGAAAAATCAATTTCTAAAACCAAAAGTAACCTTGATAATTCTTTTCTAATATTTAATTTTAATTACATTCAAAGTTTTTCCATTAACTCAATGTGATTAAGTCTTCTGAGATCATTTTTGAGAGGGAAAATTTTTCACTTACTTCAATACTTGGAGCATATTTCCAATGAACATTCCAATGGCGGGGTCAATGGAGGATATTCTACAAACTGCTTGTCTCCTACAGTCGGCTTGTCCACTCGTCAAGTGATTGAGGACATCGTCCGTCTTCGCCAAGAAGTCGAATACTTCTCGGAATCCCTCATTAATTGCCTTGGCCGGTGCGGGCAGCTTGAAAAGGGACCGCTTAAACCTGAAAATGGTGGGTGTTTCGTTTGCCACGTCTGCGTTTCCAGTATTTTCAGTGTTTTGGTTTTGATTGCTTCCTCCAGCTCCACCGAAAATGTTAAGTAAGTTTGTGACAGTACCACCTTGCTGATTGTTGTTTCCGGTGTTCCCTGGCCGAAAGAGGTTGGGCATGTTGGGAATGAGAGTAGTCAGTCTGTCTTGGAGAGCCATGAAAAGGGGCATGACCACAGCCGTGACCCCAGGAATGGCCATCATCAGGGGAAGAAACGGTAACATAACGATGAAGCGAGTTGCAGCCAGTGCAAACTGTGATGGAGCCAATGGACTTTGTCGTGAGGTCATGAGTTCTGTTCCAGCTTCGGAAATCAATTGATCTATCAGTTGAGGTGCCGGCATGAAAGCTGGTGGCTTTGTTAAGCATTGCCCGATGAGAGCGAAGCTAAAAATTAAAGCCCATGCTAACTTTTTGTGTTCTTCCATTTCTGAAACATGTGGACAAATTTGAATTAAATACAAAAGATATAGCAAAAAATTTTAATATATATTTTTTGGAATTTTGTTATTTGCGACTATCATATACCTTATGTTAATGGAGGCGATCTTTTGAATCGCGTGCTTCTTGGTACTTACGTATTAGAACGTCGATCTTTATCACCAAATTTGAAGGCGTCGCCAATGAATTGCTAAACCGCCATTATTTTATAAATTGTTCAAACCTTAACTGTCGACAGCCAAATTGTTGGTTTCGTTGACGTCGATGGTTTATCGCCAAATTAAAATCCATTACCAATGAGTTACTAAATCGTTTGTGTCGACGGTCTGATCATAAGTATGTGTTTCTTTTCTATCCAGCCTCTTAATTTTTAGTTTTTAAAGTTAAATTCCTAAAAAATTTCGTATGTATTATTTTATTTCCACAATGTTGCGAAAGCCTTCCATAGATTTCTTGCAAATCAGTTCCAATAGAAAGTTTCATTTTTTGGAAAGAGCTATGAGATAAGAAAAAAACTGATTTTAGGCAATAATTCCTAATTAAAGAAGGAAAAAAAGAAGAAAGAAAAAAATTCCAATAGTATGCAAAATAAAATAGGAGAAGAATAAGAAAAACTTGCTATTTTTGGCATGGTGATCTGGCTGATAGAGTCATGTTTATGACTTTGGTATGGATAAATGATTTGTTCATCCCACTAAGTCTACAAGAAAAGTAGAAAAGGTCTATAAAGTTTGTAGAAAAGAAAAACCACGAAGCCATTGGGAACTGATTTCAAGCATTGATTATGGACACTAAACTACATAGAAGTTCGAAAAAATCTGGCAGAGATGGATTCATCCTTGATTTAAAAGGAAATACGTCACACAAATAACAAACAGTTTTAAAGTAGCAAAGTGTTTGAGAAAATAATTAGAAATTCCGTAATATACTTTCTCTATTGCATGTAAATGAATAACATAATAAATTACATTTTATAGTCATTATAAAACAGTGCATTTACAGGATTATAAAAGTATAACGTTTGTTAATAAGGTTTTCTAGACAGACTAGATTTGCTTATGGTCTAGAGTAAACAATAAAGAAATACCGCCCCCCCAAAAAAAATTTTAAGCCTATTTCTTTTTCTTCCCATTTTTTTTCATCTTATTTTATTTAAATACATAAATATTGAAGTTATCAAAAAGAAACTCATTTTTTTACCATCAATTTTTTTACAAATCATTTTTTTACAAAAATTATAATACACAAATAAAATACTTCTTGAGTATTTAAAAGTTTTTCCATTCGAAACTGAATTTTGAAGTCTGAATACGCTCTGCGCATTTTTTTAATAACTGTTCTAAAATTTCTTGCTGCAGTTATGAAAAACGAAAAGAGTATTGGAATGCAGGTAGACAATTTAAAATCTTTTATTTAAAATGTCGACTTTTTTTTTTTTTACTTAAACTTTACACTCACGAGATAAGCTGAGGTAGGAAATAATAAGACAAAATAATTAAATGGGATACTGATATGGCAATTAAATTTATCCTTAATAAAAAAATGTTATGGGTTTTTAAAATCAAAAGAAATGAATTCTTTTAAGCCAATAATTCATAGGATATGCATGCTGAAAATTAAGAAAGTTAATACAAATTAAATGTTTAACCCTTTGCGGTCAGATGGTGCCTCTGACTCACCTTTCAAGATTACGCATCCTTTTGACGTTTTATTCATTTATTTTTCAAATTTAATTGTTAAAAACGCCTACATAAGGGGTAAGAGACATAGATTAATTTTTCAAAGAAATTGGGCTAAAAAGAATTATGTACATTTATTTTTCATAACAATAAACAAATCTTTGCATTAAGTGAATAATGTTGCATCTAATTACTTTTTGGACTGCAAAGGATTAAAAAAATCATAAACTTGACTTTTTTTGATACGGGCAGAGGTAACACGTTGGAAAATCAAATTTCGCTCTTTAGAAATAGCAGTTATTGCGCGGCATCATAAGCAAAAACAAAACCTAAACGAAAGAATTCGCAATGCACACAGAAATGAACTATACAATATCGTTTTTCACATTCATAGACATTGTCTGAAAGCTTACCTGAAACGAAGTTATCTTCACAATGATTTGAAGCAAGAGATTTCTGTGCTCCCCCCTTCAAAAGAGAAAGTTACTTTCAACTATAAAGTTCCCTCCCACGGCTAAGCGCGCTTCAGAATCCGGTCAGAAAGTGAAACACTTGCCTCGACAACAATCTGAAATCGCTGAAAACGAACGCTCCTGATTCCTTGGGTTCTGTGACACGCTGACCTAGAGCGCAAGTGACCATTCGCTTTTATAACACGGAACTGGAGATAGAGAAATATATCCTCATTAGATTTCAGCTCGATTAGGTTGCTCCGCAGGAGACACCATCTTCCAAGAAACCAGCGCGTTGGGGGTTGATGACTTCAACCCAGTTTTCAGCTCATATTCAGTTCAAATATCTCTTATCAAGGGCGAATTCCACCAAAAAAGCTCTAGAAGTCAAGTTCAAAATCTCTGCTTTTACAGGAACAGTTTGTAGCCTTGAGGGTCTGCTCACCTTGATACAAAAATTTGTGCCAATGAACCCCGTCGTCATTCAGGACAAGAGTGCGCTTGTGAAGTGAGGATACGGGCACTCGTTGATTTGGGGAAGGTAAAAGAAACTAATGAACCCCTCCCCCCCCAAAAAAAACAGATGAGCATATAAGTAAAACTAATGATGACAAAGACAAAGATTTCTTTTAGGACAAAGAGAGTAAGAAGGAATGCAGATTCTTAGATAATGTATTTTAATTTCTTTTTCATTTGCTGCATCTAACTTTCGTTTTCCAATTTATTTAAGGATAAAAAGATTAGGAAGAAATGTAGATTCTTAACCTTATTTTCATCGTCGATTGCTCCTTCTAGCTTTCGTTTTCTGATTTGTGATTTTTATTTCAAATTTAGCGCGCAATGCTATCTTAGGTGTCATACTCGTCATCTGACCACGGTTAAGATTTATTGTCGAGATATGCTCCAAAATAACCCTAGTGGTGCTTTTAAATGGAAAGTTAATATAACTAAATCTAGGAGAGAGTAGACGTGCTATCTGTACAAGTACCTAAAATTTATGAGGATTTTTTTTTATCTTATCGTATTGCATAACTTATTTCACATCACTCTCAGTTGGCCGATATGATCAAAAATTTGGTACAGATTTGGTTTGTTTTTGACTACACATCAGATCTCATTTTGCTTTCACATCTATTCTAACCAACTGGCAATCAATCTATTGATTCCCAATTTGACAAAATCTGCCCGTGGTTTGATTAGTTTAGTTTGGGGTTTTAAGTTTTTAGGCACAAAATCCATCTGTGATCATGCTGCTAGTCTGCTAGTGATAAATCCGTATTTGAAATTCATATACCTAGCTATTTGAGCCCTCTTTTCATATACATTTGAATACAAAGAGAAAATCAGTGAAATGAGCTTTGATTTAGATTATGTGAGTTTAGATTTTTATCTCTTGAATTCACAAAACATAAAAGCGTAACAAATCCTAAAATAACTTGGCGATTATAATTCTTTTTTCGGCATCATATACTGAAACGTAAAACTAAATGCAAGCAATAGAATTCCTCAATTTTTTGTTGGTGTGAATTATAAAGAATTGCAATGTATGATAGTAATTTAATCTACATTAGAAGAGAATCGAGACTCTTTTAACTTTATTATGAAGCAATTGAAAATAATAGATGAGTTTATGGAACAGTTATTTAATTGTTTAAGTTTCTAAATACAAACAAACATGAACACGAAAATTTACGACACTCATCCAGAATACAATCTATTAATGAATCCAAAAAATTTCATTGGAAGTATTACTTGATATTAATAAGATAACGTCATCTGTTACGTGAAAAGAATATGTAGTAAAGTTGCGTCACTGTAACAAAATTCAGTTCCGAAATATGAACGTCTCGCCAATGATTCTTCTCACGCACAGCTCCGAAATCGCTGACATCAGTTTTGATTCATTTATTTTCTCTTTAAGAAAGAAACATTGATGGGCGGAAAGGGGTGGCACCGGATTAAATAATCTCCGTGATATCAGTCGAACAATTTCGAGGTTTGAACTCAAGAAAGTAGTAATTCAAAAAACCAGTATAAATAATTTACGTGTGTAACGTTTGCCTGCATTCTTCAATGAAAGCACACTGCCTCCCTTAAAAAAATGTGTCTGAGATAAACCCACGAGTGCTCAGATTTTTATCTTCAGAATCCCACTCGTCTTTTTCCTTAAAATAGTGAGGAAAATCACGGCTGCATTTTTTTCGACAGAATGAAACCAAAGTTTAACACAAAATTGCAATATTAGCAATAAAATTCCATACCAAATGTCATTTACCTAGTCGCTGCGTGTTCGAGTCCTCCCTCTCATCAGCTTGAGAACGTACTGACTAACAGACGATGTGTCGTTTAATGAATGTAGCTAAAAATCGATTCAAATCTAAACTTCAGATTTTCAAAAGAATGTATCAAATTCCAGTTATGCGTTTTTGAGTGCATGCAAAACTACAGACCTACAGGTGAACTCTCTTATCGGATTGGGTTCAAAATTTAATGCGAATCTAAAAATTACATTCTAAAATTTGCACTAAATTCTATCGATACAGGTCCTAATGTTTTGTAATTATCGTGTCCATTTATACTTGGATAGAAAGACTTTTTCTGAGTCTATTTTGTTCTAAATTTGTCTACAAATTCAGCGCCAAGATTATGGACAAAGTTTCACTTGTCAGCTGAAAGTGTTGTACACAGACAAGTATGATTCCAAAATTATGTTTTTCATGAAACACGAAAATTCTTCTTTGTATTACGAGAAAGTGTTAAATAAATATTCGTATACCAGAAAGTAATTAAAAGAATTAAATTACGATTTAGTACTGGAAAGTATTATAGAACATTTGTAAACGAGAAAGTAATTAAATAATTAAAATACGAGTTACCATACAAAATAAAATCGAATTTTTTAAACACTAAAGCTACCACGAGCGGGTCAAATGACCCGTTTCCAATGGCAATTCCAATGGATAGATGAATCGCCGGTAGGTTTAGTGTTAAAAGCATTTCAGTTAATTTATGCTTGGCAGAAGTCAGTAGAGGCAGATTTAGGTGTATTGCTGTTCTAGACATTGCTCATTATGAGGTATTTTTTCTAAAAACTAGCCAATTTAATTTCACATTTCAACACATTTTCAGCTTGAACAGCATGTCTAGGACTTTTTTTAGCACTGTGCTTATATTTATATGTGTGTGTGCACGCGCTTTAATGTAATCCATATTAATTTTTAATTTTAAGCAGGTTTCTGAATCGTGACTCCAAATAATGGAGAAAACACATATTGACTTTTTTACTAAGATTTTATTCCATCTCAAGAAGCACGCTGAACAGCACAGCAAAACGAGAAGGATTACAAGACGAAAAAAGGAATGAAACAACTACGTATCTCCGGTCTTATATACTATGTTATTCTCAGAAATATAATTTTTGATCTTTTTATCCTTTTGAAATAACTTGATGAATGAGATTTCTGTATAATGTAATAGTAAGAGAAACTTTGTTATCATTCTTGAAATGCTATTAAATATGAAACTTTTACTCGGACACCACTGTAAGGCATGGTTGTGCGTTAAAGGGCCCCGGCGCGCTTCCACGTCTTGCGGTGGGGGGAGGGGTGGAATTGTAATGATATTTTAAACCCTAATTTTAATTATAATTAATTTCCAAAGTTTTATCTTAATTTAGATCATAGTAAATACATTCTAAAATGTTCCATTATTTCCTGATCCATTCCACTTTTCCTATTTAATAGATCAAATGAAGTATTATAAAAATAGTGCGTTATTGATGATTTCACTACGTGCCGAGTGGATGGCTAAATAATAACTGGTGTAAATATCCCTTTAGAGGATTCCTTCGAGGAATAATGAATTATTTACGCCTGCCTTTCTCTTGTCAAGGTCAAATGTATAAGAATTATTCTCAAAAATCTACACGTGTGTGATTTCTGAGAATGTCATAGTATATAAGAGCAGAGATAAATGTTTTGTTCCTTTTTACGATTTGTAATCCTTCTCGTTTTGTTGTGATTGAGCAGCGTGCTTCTTGAAATGGAATAAAACCTAAATTAAAAGGTCAATATGTGTTTTCTCCATTATTTGGGGCCATGATTCTGCAACCTGCTTAAAAGTAGAAATTAATATGGATTACGTTACACACACAAAAAAACGTTTCGATTCTGTAGAAAAATAATAGCACGTGCAACTCGGATATTAAAGTTACGAATAATAAGAAAATTAATTTTTAAATATACATAATCAAAAAAATATTTTTATATAAATAATTACATAAAAAACTAAAATATTAATATTCTTGAAATATAAAATGAACTTTCAATCATTTATTACTTTATTTATTAATAAAAGCATTTAAATATTTTTATAGATTATGGAAAAGTAATAAACTTCAAACAAAAAGAAATTTAAAACTTTTACTTTACAATATTTGTCTTACGTATGTAATGATTTCTAATTAATCTGCATTCTAAAAATAATTTCTGAATGGCCGAAACTCCGCCTTCACTTTCACTTTAAACTTCAGAGTTGCTTGGGCAACTATTTTCCCACAAAATCAGAATGCTGTTTAGAGGAAATTTCTTTCCGCCATTTTATATTTTCTCTTCTCTTATACCCCCTGCTTTCGGGCCTTCTATTTGGTACACTGCACCGTACACGTCGTGGCTTTTAAAAAAGATATAATAGTTAATACCTTAACTGTCTCATTACATTCTAATGAAAAAAAAAACGGTAGAACTTCAATGAATGCTTTACATATACTTAAATATGTCTTATTATTTAAATACAGCATAATTAGTTATAGAAATATATAGTGCTCCAATGGTGATTATAATAATTTGGTGTAAACATATATTGCAGTCCTGATATTCTTTAATTTATTGAATTTATATTTTTTAGAATTACATTTGACAACTAGACTAATGACATTTCTTATCGCCCTGTCCACTTCTTCCCACCTTCGCCGAGCAGATTTAGGCAGCTATCTAGATTGCCTGGCAGAAAATCCGTCATTTGACGAAAGGGTGGCGAAATCAATGACGACGTGATAAAAGAAAGACACTTCGTTTACAAATAAGATTCTTTTTATTGATAATACAATGGATACATAAAAACCGCGCCAATCTTCAAAAGGCTGAGAGTAAATGTCTCTTGTTTGGTAACGAATTAGGAAATTCATCATCACACATAGAGCCAGGATTTCAAATAATTTGAAAAAGTTTATGTTAATATTTGAATTTTGTTGCAAAATTATTGCTGTAACTTATATCCGTAATTTAAATACGAAAATTTTGTTCAAAGTTAACATCTCGAGAACACAAAAATTTCTTTTCCTTCCCTAGAAAATGTACTGATGGCATTTTCAAGAAAAAAAAATTTCAAATTTCTATCTCAACTTATCTAAATGATGATTCTATTTGAGTAGCAACAACTCTTCCAATAAATTATGAGGACGCTGAATCTACATCCCAGAGACCAGCTCTGAGACGTCGTAGATGTTGAGTTATATAATAAAAATTAAAACAAACTAATTAATTGCAAACGGAAGTATTTAAAAACAGACGAAAAGCACTAAAATTAGATATATTAAAATCTAATTGTTTTAAGAAACGTTATTGAATTCTTACAATTGATATCTGAATTTATATATTTATGAAGGTAAAAAACTATCTCGAATTAGAGAGTGCTTGAGGTACAAAAGACAAAAATTACTTGAGTTTTATCATATAATTATGATAAAGTTGATAAAAGAAAATAATATATTTGTTTATAGCGAAATACTTGGATGCTTCTATTCACACATTGTTTCCTGCGTGTGTGAGAATTTATTTTATTTTAGTGAACCCTAAAATACCACCGACTTCAAAGTAACTTGATTTATGAAATATTGTTTATTTTTTATAAATAATGAAATGAGATGCTTTAGAACAAAATATACTAGCAATATTAGTTTACTGTACTTGGCTTTTAAATATTCTCTTTGTAAATATATAGAAACGTATTATTAACTATTTCGGTCAACGAAATTAAAATATTTGAAAGTCAAGTCTTAAGATAAAGTGTCGAAAAGAAATTCAAATACTTATAGAAAATAAGTAATACGAACTGCTTACAAAATTAAAAATACCTTTTTCAACGATCAACAAAATGATATCAAAGTGTAGGAAAAAATATAGGAAATGTCAGAAAATGTGGGGAAATCCTTCATTTGATATCGATCAACATGATTAACACTCCCTCCACATATTTTGGAAATAATGAATTAAACATGAAATCTAAATTACCGATTCGTAATAAATTTTTTAATTCCTTTCTCAGAATCTTTGTGTTTTACTAGATAATGAGCGTATAAAATATTTTAACAATTCTCAATGCTTAATTAATGCGAGAAAATTTACGTCATTAGTGCTTCTGTCGGTGTGCATCAGGTTGAATAGAATAAAAAGAAAAACCGTGACTTTGTCTCTAAATAATTAGAAAAGATTGTCAGTTATAGGATGTTTGCAAAACTTGAAGAAATCCGCTTGATTTGGACTTTAATTGTCTTCCCTATTAAAAGCTTCGAGGGCCTTTCCAAATCTTTTAAACAGTTCGGTAATTTTCTCTTCGGTGTTCAATGCACCTGGCACTTCCCTCTTCTTCCTCCCAGAGACGAGGGTGGTCACGGGGACGTTGCCCACCAAGGTTGTCATGAAGACACTAAGGAGAGGCATGACCAGAACGCCAAGACCAAGAACGACGAGCAGAGGGATGAGATAGTGATCGAATTCTTTGTAGTGACCGAATCCGCCGATGTGATGACCACCATGGTAATGAGGGAAATGATGTTCTATGCCATGGTGACCGTGGTGGTATTCACTTCTAGCTGATTTGGCGGTCACTTTCTCCGAGGCAGCTGCCTTTGCAGTGCTGTTGACCTTTTGAGCAGCTGCCAGAGATGCGACCACCGCCAAGACGAGGAAGAAGATTTGCTTGTTCATGACGTATCTCTGAAATTCAAAATAATAATATTTAAGCTATATATCACCAATAAGAATTTTTTTAAAAAAAATTAAAACGCATAAAAAATGATTTTTTTTAATTAAAAAAGACTCTTTGAGTCAAAATAAAAGCATGTTCCACAATTAGAAATGATTTTAATCATGTAATATTTAATGTAAATACAATTTAATTTAAAATAAATGTTTACGAATTTTCTTTTTTATGATATTCATTGTAGCTTAGCATCCTTATTTCTGTTTTCTGGAGATTTTGCTTTTGTTTTGACTCTTAAATTTTTTTAAAAAAATATTTTATGCTATTTAATATAATAACAAAAGTAGAATGCTAAAAATTGTTTTATTTAAAGTATTTTTAGGCTTCATCATTTAGTAAATTTCATAATTCATTATTGTAAATATAATTCAGCCTTGTAACAATTTTTTTCAAATCAAATTCCAGGGGCAACACTGGAAGCGAGTAAAGCTTAACTAAATTAAAGAATCCGTTGCTGAATATTTACTAGAGTGTCTTCATTTGGAACGTATAAGTAAGAAAAATTTCAAAACTATAAAAAGTAAAGAAAAAAAATCTATGACAAAAGGCCATTTCCACAAACTTGAAATAGTTTTAATGAAAAGAAACATTTAAAAAATTAGACATTAAACTAAATAATCACATTAGAAAGAAGTAAATTAAATTAAATTATATACGCATGAATAAATGAAAATATGCATTAATTTTGTATTCAAAACCTATAATTATTCCAAACATCGTTGATTTATATTCTAAATGATAGACAATTCTTTTGATATCCACTATGAATACAAACAATTTATCTGTTATTGCAAGCATAGGTTGACTTTCATTATGTATGAGTTTCTTTTTAAAATGATAAAACATTATACATATTCTTATGATTAAATTCATAATTATTAAAGAAATTACAGATTTTTTTTAAATTTTACCATTTAATTTTTTTTTATCTTTATTTGCACATATAACTATTCAAACGCTTGTGTATTACGTTGATTTAATTTTTTACAACTTTTTTTTGTACTTAATGATAAATCACAAAATTCGTTGCTTTTTCAAATATTTTCTCATATTAGAGAAATTATTAGAAATATTTTTCGTTATTATATCTCAGTGAACAGCTTCAGTACTTTATACAGACTTCTAAAAGCTATTAATGAAACCACCATTGGATCGAATCAAATTACATTTGGCTTTCAATGAATGTTCGATACATTTAGGCAAAAGTTGTTCAGATCGTACCACCGCCAATTTTTTAAAAAATAAAGCTCCAAAAAAGTGCATCTAGATCAAAAGTGATGTATTATTGATTGTATCATATCATTTCAACTTGTTCTTCTGAAGAAAAAAACATACATACCTTCTGTACACGCCACTAAAAGGTAAATGCTTGTTGCTTTCTTCTTAACTTTTATATATTTTAAACCTTATTTTACTATAAACTTCATTATTTCTGAAGTTTTGAGTCTAACTAGTTATTTAATTAATTTATGGTGTTTTTTCAGGTCTACGACTTGAGCAACTTCCTTTTAATGGTTGATGTTGCCACATCTTATTATTACATTTTTGGTACAAAATAATTTAGTTTAATATTTAATGCAGACTGCAGATATTAAGGCATCATCGGGGTTAAGAAAAATGGATGACAGTTAAGAGTTCTAGCGCCAGTCTGTTCTCTGAATTAGCACTATTCACAAAAACTTGTGAATCAACGGTTGCTTCAACAAATCCACTCCCTATGGTTAAGATGGCTATGGGAAGTTTTCTCAAAATTGAGTATAAGGAACATAAATGGATCGGCCCCCTTGAGAGGCCAAATACCATCACATATTAAAGTTGGAATCAGTTGGTTTTTTCTCACTTTAGGGAGAAACGAGAGAGAGCCAGGCTTGGCCAAACGGTAGCAGTCTAGCTTCACCATAGCATTGAGCCAAGACTAACAGGCTTAGATAATTACGCTTGGCATAGTGGCAATAAAAATACAAAAAAAAATTAACTAACTTGAGCTTTGACATGAAACACAGAATTAAATGGTCATTCTGGTCTTCAAAAATGATTCAGGATAGGAAGGTATTGTAACTTTGAAGGTTTATTATTGAAAAAAAAATATGACAGCTACAAAACGTTCACCCTGAATCTTATACTAATGCCTACTTGCATCTGCTAGACAGGTTTTATCACGTTATTATATATGGGCACCACTTTAACGGTACTTTCATTACAGTTGAGATTGATTGAGACTTTTACAAGTGAGATAAATTTTCCTACCTGAATGTCTTTACTGGATTATCCAAAAACACTTGTGGCTGTCCTCCGCTTCAAATGCACACTCATGCCCTGAAGTGAGCCTCCGAGTCTTTATATACCAAAATTTCAAAGCACATTGTTCCATATTTTCCTTTTCATTCTACACTATCGCTCGAAAGCAAAGAAAGCGTGAAATATTAAAATGACTGAAAAGAAATCGCTAAACGATCTAATTACTTTGATTGTTGGGACAACGCATGGACATCCTTGTATATTCACAATGTAAAAACGAAACTTAGAAACGAATTTTCATTTTTCATCCCTTTCCTGACCCAGATGACCGCCGAGTGGTCCGAAAAAGTGCTCCCGATGACTTTGTCTTCTGTTCAGAACTCAAACAAAAGACAGCGATTCCAGAAAGAATAGTCGAAAAGTGGAAGATTATTATATAATCAAAAGTGATAAAGGTCTCGAAACAACTGTCCGCAACAACTGCCGCTGCTTTGTTAATCTTCGGCCAGTCAGTAGAGCGCGGATCTTGTTACAATTTGCGTGCTGTGTGTGGGTCTTTGTAACGATCCGCATTTAAAAGAAAATGTAGAAAAGCAGATTTATCAGTTTTTTTTTTTGTTTTGAAAAAAGGGCAATCCTTCGTGAGATGGGCGGGACTGGTGCGCACTGTTTAGCGTCCGTTGCTTTCGGAGCTCCTCGAGAGGCCCTTGAAAAGCGAAATTTTCAAAAAAATCGTCAAATAACGATTAATTTAAAATAGGTGTGACAGTGCTAAAATAATACACAGATTCTGAAAAAGTAAGGCAGTGATGAAGCAAGGTGGCTAGGAGGTCTGAATTATTTAATAGATAAATTAAAAGATTGCTTAGGATTTGCTCTATCCTTAATGCTTCAACATTTTTTATTATTTTTTGCTGTTGCTGCATTTTTAATGCAATTTCCCTTTGGTGCCTTTCATTTAATTTACAACAGCTATACACTAAAACTTATTTCAGCTAAAATCAAACATTTAATAATAATAATAATAATAAATATAATGTGTTTTTATGAAGTTTTTCTAATATAATTTATAATTTATTACTGTATACGTATCTCGCACTGTTTTTTAATCCTAAGATAATTTGCTTTATAATTTAAAAATAATAACATAAAAATTAAATTATATTTTATTTTTAAAAAAATAAAACATTGTAGTGTTTTTACCATATTGCCAAAAATTATTTTAAATTTTAATTTTTTATATATATACGAGTCACTCAAACCAACTCTCTTAAAGGTAATCAACTATTAAAAATTTTCTATTTCAATTCGAAAACGTTTGATATTTAAAGTTGCTTATCAAGGTAAACGATGCCAAGTTTCGAAAGCTGGGGGTTCGGGGGGAGAGGAGTCAGACGAGTTTAAGAGCCCCTTAGAAAGCCTTCTTCAGTCCCGTTGATTAGCAAAGCTCCTGCGGTTGATCACGAACCCGGGGAGCATTTTATAACCCACGCCGACAGTGGCAACAACATTCGCATTCCAAGATGTGAAACTTCTTCCCTTCACATTCGAATTTAGAATAGGAGAAATTAATTTTCAAGTTGCTCAAAAGAGTCAACCTATTTAATTATTCTAAACTGATGAATGCAATAAATAATTAATAATTAACGTTTTTTATATAAAAGAAAGTACACACCAGAAGTTACAAGAACAATTCTAGTGACAGAGTGCATTGCAAAAATTAAATTATAAAATGGCCCAAATATTTTAAGTTATTAGTAATGAATTTAAAGCATTTAGAAATATATTAGAAATTAAATATTTATATACAGACAATTAAAAAAATGTGAAAGAAAATTTAAAATTTTAAAATCTTAAAGAAAATTTTTAAAAGATGTGCCAGAAAATTTACAAACAAAATATATTCAATCTTAAAAATATTAGAAACACGTTAGGAATTTAACAGTTGAATATTATCAATCAGAAAAAAACATTAGTAAAAAAATTGGAAATTTAAAAATTTATGAATTTTGAACATTTTTTCGTAATCACAAAGGCATGAAAAATAGAGACCTTGTATTGGATCTTGAAATGGATATGGTTTGATTGAAATAAGTTTTCCAAACATCTCAGCAGTAAATTCGAATGGTCACTCTTTTAGTGATAACATGGAATCTGTTGAGTCTAACAAGTATCACAAAGATGAATCCAGATTTTCAGCTAAATGATTTGGGAAATGCAGGGATCAAATTATAGCATATTGAAGGCATGAAGAATAGAGACCTTGTCTTGGATCTCGAAATGGATATGGTTTGATTGAAATAAGTTTTCAAAACATCTCAGCAGTAAATTCGAATGATCACTGCGCCAAATGGTAGAAATTTTTTTTCATTTTCCTTTTAACAAATTTCTCATTTAGTTCCAGAAATATTATATTGTTATTAAATATTATACTTATTGTTACTAATATATATAATTAGTAATGAATAATTTTATTATTCATTACTAATCAATTATATATTGGATCAAACAGAGGAAATAAAAGATAATAACGCAATGCATATTCGTTGAAGAGATAAATATAAAAATTTTGTTTATATTTCACCATTTGGAAGTTAATTCGTATTTAAGGTTTTAAATATTTTGTGGTTAAAACTTCTTAGGAACTTTTCAGGACCGCAAGTAAAAAATTCAGAATCACTATGAGCAGAACAATCTTTAACCCTTTGCACTCTGATGGTTCCTCCGATTCACCATTCAAGATTGTGCATCATTTTGACGTTTTATTTATTTCTTTTTCAAATTTAATTGTTAAAAAAGCCAACATAATGGTTAAAAGATGTAAATTCGTTTTTCAAAGAAATTCGACTTAAAATAATTATGTATATTTATTTTTCATAGCAATAAACAAATCATTGTATTAGGTGAATAATTTTGCATCTAATTATTTTTCGGAGTGCAAAGAGTTAAATTTTGACGACCATTGTTTCGAAACTCTAAACTGTGTTTAAACTTCATCACCTATTTTGAAATTTTATTTGCTCTCCATTCAGTTTTTTATTCATTTATTCTAATTTCTTCTTTACGGATTTTCTTAAGCCGTGTACTAATATTTTGATGGCTATTAAATTATAATTAAATAATTAGTCTTAAAAAGTAATGTATTGTTGCAACCTTCAGATAGTTACTTAATAATCAACTAGATATAATTTAACCTTTCTTCTTAAGAATGTTTCAATTTTTAGCACAATCGTGTCTAATAAATGTTTGGGGCAGAAGGATCAAATCTGGTCCATGTGCCATAAAACCAAATCAGTTAATAATCAACTGCTCTTCTTCCGAATTTGAGTGACAAAAATGAGATCATTAAAAGGTTCCCAAGTGAAAATACTTGGTGAGCAATGGTAATAGAAAATAAAACTGAAATTTTTGATTTGCTTTTTTTATCAGATATGTTGACGTATAGTGAGTAGTCATTCTTTAAATGGGAACAGATGATTTTGCAAGCATGCGAAGGATTGTATTTCTAAGAAGAAGAATCTTCGAAACCAGGGAACACAGTGTGATGGCTAATTTTGTTTGATATTTAAAAAGGAACCCTGAATTAGAAGAAGGCGTTGAAACTGCTCGTAATTTGAAACGTGAGCACACAGGTAAAGTTTTCATTTAATTTATCGAGAAAATCTTTCAAACTTAATTCTTATTGTTAGTCTTATAGTTTGTATAAATTATAAATAGAACAGTTTTTTTACAGTACAGGAAATTTAATATTTTTATTTATAAGGTCTCTAATGGCACAAACCATCAGAGAATTTTTGTATCCTGGACCGTAAGAAAGCAATACCAAATTAATTTTCCAAATTCACATGATAAAATCTGTTTGAGAAATTCAATAAACAATCGTGTGGAACAAAGAAATATGTAGAATATTACAGTTGATCTCATTCAGCGAACTTTGAATAAGACGTATGTGATATTATCTGCTTTCCATGGCACTGTAATGAATTGATCCTATCCGATCAAATAAGAGTGTAGCATTTAGAGACAAATTCTTTATTTACAGCCTTGTGTACATAAAAACAACTCGTTCTCATCTAGGTTAATATGGATGATAATATTTCATATCAGTTAACGCTTACAGATGATATAGTTCTTCGATTAATTTCGGAGAAACAACCCCACAAGCAAAGGCGGATAGCGCATCCGGCTACTGAAGGAATAGCTCAAGGGATCCACCGATATTCAGTCGGGTGGATCTTAAATCTGAAGCTCGATCTACACGAAGCTTCTCTCCATTTAATCAATGATCCTTCCTAAGACCTAGAAATTACGAAGTCTCCCTAGAACTCTCCAGCAGATTTTCTTCCCTTCTCTTCTCCAAAGTTTTGCACTTTATCTTCTGTCAAAACTCCGCCTCTAATATTTGACTTGGTTCAGTTGAGATCCCGGTCACCCAATAATTATTCAGAAATATTCTCAGTGGTCTACAGTTGACCGTCAGAATGTTCGTTAATGAGTCACCCTTCACAATAAAGAAAGATTTACATCCAAAAGTTTTGAAACTCTTCCTCTTTTACGATACGAATTTTTTGGAAGGACGATAAACTTAAGTGTGGCTTATCATCTGGATTTGACTAAAAGTCCAAATGATCCCATTAAGGAGGTGAATCCTCTATTTGGAACAATCATAAAGAGAGAGAGAGTCATACAGTTCATCCCACAGCTGACCGGATGTCATAACGGTCAAACAGGTATATCTTTGAGAGGAAAAAAAATTTTACGGCACTAACCAATTATATTCTGCTTTTGGTGCATGGCAATCAGAAACTGCCACAAGTTATAAATTTGGTCTGGTTTATATGCTCTCAAAAACTATGTAGGCACAGGGATAATAATAATAATAAATGCACTTGAGCAAGTTAAAAATAAATACTACTTTATTACTTCAGCTACCATATAATAATTAGTGCATATCAAAAAATATCAGAAATAGCTTTAATTAATAACGTAATTTCATTATGAATTCCAAAAATCATTTCACCTGTACATTTTTGAACTTTAAAATAATGTCTTCAGACTTTGCAAGCAATATTAATGACCTAACGGTGCTTTTTAAAGAAAACAAATTATGCCTAAATATTTCATTTTAAATGGGATAACAGAAAAAATTCAAGGAAATTAAAACAAGGGAAATCAAGTCTTATTGATTATGATTTCCTTTCGTAATAGCCCATTTCAGATGGATAACAAGATCGCGGAGGACCGTGGTGACCTGGTGGTGAGATCTAGGCTTCGAAAAGGGAGGGTTCGGGACCGAATTCACCAAACAATCGTCGTGTAAGCGGGTCAGGTGCACTTTAAATACGTCCAAGTCAAACGTCTCCCCGCTAGTGTGATGTGGTGCGGAAGTTTGGAGAGGGTTGACAGCTCAGGTGTTAACCTTATCATCGGTTAAAAATTACGAGGTGAGTCCCAAAATAACCATAATGTTGGTTTTAAAAGGAAACGCTAATACAACTAAGCGAAACTTGTACTTTTGTATTGTAGCTTGTATTTTTTGCTCATTATCTTTAGATGATAGGCAGAAAAATACCTACCATGATTAATTATAATAACTTTGTTTCTTAAATTGTTTACGCCAGCAATTACCAAAATTTTTGATTTTAATAAGTTGCAACAAGAAACTGTTGACTCATAAATTAACTATTGATTGCAAAAAAAAAAAAAAAATAGAATACCGGGAATGAAAAAATATTACTGCTGAGGTATGTTGAGAGATAAATAAGGGTGTGGCTATGTCATGTACACGGCCGTGTGTTGTACGTGAATACGTTTATATAACGGTTTATATTTTTTAAATAAAATATTTTTATTTATATATTTAGAATAAAAGCGAGGAAACAAATAGTTATTGTGTTACAATATAATTTTATTAATAGATAGGTCTGTGATGCGAAAAGTACGACACAAATGGCAATTAAAATACATCGAGATTTCTGGTAAACGTTAAATCAATACAGGTATTACCTAAAGTTGTCTGAGAAGTTTCAATATAAGACCTATTGAACTCGCTGAGCATGAAGTCGGGCAATGAGCGATTTTGCGAGACATCAACGTTAAAGCCTCCTACTACCATAACTGGTGTGGTAAAATCAGGCTCACCATCGGATATCATTTTAGGTTTTATTATTACCATTCAATTGTTCTCGAGAA
Source organism: Argiope argentata (assembly GCA_026289955.1). Classification (NCBI taxonomy): domain Eukaryota; kingdom Metazoa; phylum Arthropoda; class Arachnida; order Araneae; family Araneidae; genus Argiope; species Argiope argentata. The sequence goes on from JAOUZG010009953.1 coordinate 262,028, forward strand.
GCCCTTTCCAACCGTCTACGATCTCTGCATTTGGTTTTGGCTTTTCGACGCGTATAGGCCGACATTATATAATTTTGATAATCTTTTTTATTCTAACACCTTATTATATTCACTGTCACTACTTTAAACTAATGTTTTATATACAATCGATATATTTTGATGACAGCTGACGATTAAAACTTAAACGAACATTTCAGCAGCTTCTCCGAGTCAGAAATTATACTAATAGCAAATCTCGATACGCAGCAAAATAACCCCAAAATGGCGGCGCTTCCCCCTCCACCGGGCGCGATGCGTCACTGTTCTCGTTTATCGTAATGAATCATTTAATTCTTTAGCTATCCAGTGGTATAATTTAATTTTTGGATGTAGAGGATAGATTCGAGACTACAACGCCAAATTGTATCCCCCGATTTTGTTAGTTTTCAATTTTGGGGGTTGAATCCGTATGGTAGCAAATTTAAAGACTTAATCACGTCAAAAATACAGTTCTCTGTTTAATGTTGTAACACCAGTGTTTTGATAAGAAATTCTGCTGTGAGTGGAAATTTCTGGAAATTAAGGTCTTCCTGCTTTCTATTTAAAAGAGATCCACTTCATATTTTTTGATGGGCTTCTCAAGGTCCAAAGCGCTATGCAAGGACAACAGGTGACTGGAATCTATTCTCTTCAAAACTAATCTTGATGTTTTTCGTTTAAGAGCCAATGAATTGATTTGACTTTTTCCGCTTACTTTTGCTTACGAAAACTTAATTCATATTTGATTGCAGGCACTAAGATGACGAGGTTTTCTTTAGGATTGTAAAATTGAAATCCGACTGTTCGATATGTTGCGATACGGGAAATCGGAAATCACTTTAGAACTTTCTGCTGTCCCAGCTGTCTCTTTTGAGACATTCAGCTCAAAATTTCATGATTTATAAAAAGAAATCTTAAACGATAATAACTTAAAATGCTAACTGTTATATATCACTTCAAATAAACATTTTGTCATCTCGACCAATTTTCAGGTTTACTTGAATAACAGATTAGGATGAATTTTAAAAGATATATCTATTTTTAAAAGAGTTTTTTTCTATGAGATTGTACAAGTCGGCAAAAGCAGTTATGATGGTGGATTTTTTTTAAAGAATTTCTGCTCTTCGTTCCCCACAATAGCCTCAAAATGTTGCTCTTACAAAACTTTCCATGTATTGTTGACAGACCTCTTTAAGTAAATGGCTACTCACTGATCGAATTGTCCAAAATAAATAATTATTTAAATTAGTACCATAAAATACTAAATAACATTCCTTATAACTAATATAATGTCACTCCGGATGTGGTTGTTTATCAAGTCAGGTGTTCGGCCATCTTCGGATCATCTTCTCGCCTCTAAGTTTTTGTGTTTGAAGTTATTATGATTGTCCTATTCCCCATTCTGCCAGAAATGAGTCATCTCTGGTAGAATTTCTATTTTACTAAAGTCATCAGTTACCCTTCTTTCCATACACATTTGCTACGATTTTGTTGTTCTATCGAAATAAAATTCATTTATAGCTTTTGATTTTTAAATAAGTTTGTTTTCTGACAGCGCAAAGAGAGAAAGAAAGACTCGCAGAATGTCTATAAACACAGTTTCATGCTGCTTATTGCTTAGGCATAGGCGAATAAGGCATAGTTCAATACGTATGAACGGGAATGTTCTTGAATGGATCGTATTTAATATAGAAAAGCATTGCGTACAAACTTTTATTTTGAGTCTCCTTAAATGTGTATGTTCTTCAAGACGGTCAAACGAGAGATCTAAAATTCCGCATTTTTATAAAATATATGTATTAAAATATTTCTAATTTAATAAGTTCTGGTTGCAAAAAAATGATTTTTTAAAATTAAATTTAATGCCTCAAGAATATTTTATTAAATATAGGTTATATTCATGACTCACACGTATTTCAAAAAATAATTTTGTGAAAAATGCATTTAAAGTTTGCAGTTATTTAAAAAAACATTTTCTTAAAAAGTAATCTAAAATTCTTCTCTTATAAGTAAAACCTTCATTTTCTTCATACATTGAGCTTTTTATTTCTTCAAATGAGTTCGTATTTTTTTTTTAATGTGGGCAGTTGTAAAAAGTTCTAAGAGTGTTTTTGAACCGCGGATACTTTTCTAATAAAAAAAAACTTTAAACCATCTTGCCGATTATTGTCAATATTCGCTAGTAAATTATTTAGTACGCTCAATATACCAACCCCACCTGCATTAAACGTAAAAATAATTCAACGAAATTCTGTTTAAATATTATACTTAGAGATAAAATTCTCAAAGTTTTCAGTGACATCTCACTTACTGTGGTGGACTTTTATTTCAGGTTCTTGACTGGAGGATTTCAGATTCGAGACCAGGTTCCGCCGAAGAACTGCCGTTTAAATGGCTCTGCAACCTGCCAAATGGGTCGTAGAAACTACTTAGTCTTCTGGAATTTGCGTGAAGTGATTTGGAAAATTGGCCAGCTCAGGTGTCGTTTTTGTCATCCGCCCGCAGTTCAAAATTATGACGTCCATCCCAGTATAGATTGATGCTTTAAAGCGGTAATATGACTAAATAATTGATATCTTATATTATTTTATGTTGGGGATTTTTTTAGAAATTTCTTATCTCAAAGTTTCGTTTATGTTGGCTTTAAGAAATTTCGAGATGTCCAGTGGCCTTTCCATGTCAAATTTTATCTTATGCCTCCTTGCTGATATTTTCACCTGCTTTTGGCTGCTGTAGGACATTGCCCATGCATAAGTTGTTTAATGCAGCCACAACATGACGCAATGACTCCGGATTTCATTCAGCCTAGTCCTTTCGTTCATTGTTTTGCCGTTTTCAAAATTTACATACAATCCAAATGAAAACTAGAATGTCACGATATACTTGTGAAACCTACGGTGTTATATATTAATATCCAGAAACTAAGAAAGTAAGTTTAACGACCTTAAAATATTATTTGTCATTGAATTAAAAAACAGTAGTCTTAAGATAGATCCCCAAAACTCGGTCTCCCCTAAACTTTCTCCCATATTTTCCAAAACACTTGTCATGCTCGGGAAGGCTTTATACGGCTTACAATAGTTACGAGATATTTTACTTTGATCGCGAAAAAAAGCCTTTTTACTGAATCTATTGTGTATGTATTTGATGAGCTATTTGACAATTAACAGCCAATACGCGTTATGAATATCCAAAAATCGAATTTGCAATTTAGACAGGTTTTTCTCAACCGACTGGAACAAAAATTTCACACAAAACTACACTTGTAGTGACAAATTATCATACCAAATTTGAGTATTTAATTCACTGTGTTTTTGAGTAATCGCTTTTGCTAATTTATGAACTTATGGACCGACAAACGGTTAACCCGTACTTGGATTTGGCTCTAAATTTTATAGGTGGCTCAGTTTAAATCTGTCCGTTGAGTCCTATCGTCTAGACTTTTCCTTTTGTAATGATCGTGTCAACTTTTATTCGAACAGGTGGATAAGCGAACTTCCGCTGAGGAGATTTTATTCAAATTCCATTTAGTTCAAATCGTTTATGAGTTATCTTTTTGTCATAGACAAACAGACAAACAAGCAACTATTCTCCTTTTTTTTTAACTCTGAAAGGTCTAGAACTTGGAGATTTGTCGCAATTGCAAATTCGAATTTTTTGGTCGATTACTTTACTTTCTCTATAATAAGTGTATAAGAAAGTAAAAATGGTTTTTAAAAATGCTAAAAGTTGCATTATATAGCAGCTTTCTTTTGGAAACAGCAAACTTTTAGCTTTTTTTAATTAACTATATCTCAGTTCCTAGAGACATAAAATAAAAACTGTTTTAAAAAGAAAAAATGTTTCAATTAAAAGATTTATTTATTTATTTCACCATGTGGTTGACAGATATTATTTACCACCTGGGCAGTCATCTTAAACCATTTCTGAATTAAATGTATGTATCAAATACTGAAGTTTAAGAAATGCCGGCGTCCTGGTATAGGGTTCAACGTGTTTTGGGCGACCTCGTTAGGGCGTGATTGTTCTTCTGTGCTCTATCTGTGGGGTGTGTGAATGAACCCCTTCGTAAAAAGGGGCTGTGCAAACGTATATGATGCGTGATAGCTAAGCCGTACTCTTGGCCCTAGTTGGTGCTACTGAAAAAAACCAGAGACGTTCGCTAGGCTTAAATCTGCTGCTGCTTGTAAAGTGCAGTAAGTCAACATAACAGGTTTTAGAACTATGATATCGTAACTTGATTAAAATGGATACCGTATTTGTATTCACCTATGTTGGTGGCAGATAAAACTGAATTACCGAATTAATTATACAAATATTTTAAATGATCATAGCAAACCTCCTAACTTGAATATAAACAGTGAGGGACAGAGCGGCAAAGTCTGTTATCCCGTAGGTGCGAAAGAGTTACATTTCATGGATACCAAAATCCTATCACACCTTTTCTTGCACTGATCCTTTACAAAACATTACTTTCCATTTTCTTTTTTTATCTCATTTTATTCAGACACATGCTGAAAAGTATACTTACTAAGTTTAGATTTTAACAAAAGTTAACATTCTTTTTTAATTTGAGCTTTTGTCAACTTAAGGGCAAAATACATTGATTAAAGAAAATTTCCCTCATAAACGATTCTATGAGCATTCCTCATTATATAAACATCGCTGTGCTAGAGCAAATTAAATTTTATTTTTTATGAAATAAATTGTTATAAAATATTATTTAAAAACTCATTAAAAATTGAAATATCTATCTTTAAAATAAGCAAAGATAAAGATTAAATATTTATCTGTTTCCAGGAGAGTGACAATATAAATTTTAGAGTAGATGTTTAAAAAAAGTCGAAATATTGTCTTACATATTTATTTCAATGAAAACGTTTAACTCATTAGAACCCGTTTAGATAAATATACTTGGAGTTTCATACCTTGTAATCAACTAAAACAAATATGACCTATTAAGGCACACATCTTGATACCATCGTATCAATGGACATTGAATTTGTTCTATATTTAAGCAATTTCAATTTCAGTTGACTCGATTCGTGTAAGCAACGAAGGAACCACGCAATCCGCCCCCATGTCTAGAATTCTGAAATTTTATGCACTGTATGTTCTTGATGATAATATATTATTTAATATTTTTAGAATGGGTCAATCGATTGATTTAATTAAATTTTCATTTAGAACTAGTGATGTGCTACCTATAAGTGAAAAAATTTAAGAAAAATTGATTTCACATTCCATAGTTTTATAGAAGGAATTTTTAATTTAAATTTAAAAAATGAAAAAACCACTGATAAACATACTCGTAAAATGAGTTTTAAAAGCTTTATTTGTTAGTTCAATTGATATATTACTATTTATTTTCAACTGAAAAACCCCTTGTATGCAAATGCCTTGCTTGAACTTAAATAATATCAATAAATAAGTCGTAAATTGATAAAAATTATAAGCATTAAAATTAGTTAAAACTTTCTTACAAAATGTCAATTCTTCAAAATGTGGAACGACAATAATGCCTTCTTGACGTTCTATTAGATATTATACTAGATTCGATTATACTTTCACTGTGAATATTTAATAAACATATTTTCAATGACTTCTACTGCTAACGATGTTTGTCAAAAATTTTACAAAGTTTGTAATAAATTAATAATTTCTCAGAATTTTAATTTTTTCAACGAAAAGATTGATAAATGTATACTCAAGAAAACGAAATTCACGTGAATTTGAAATTCTAAGAGCTATCTACCCAGTGATGCTAGCTAGTAGAAATATATCTTTTACGTGCATGCGTGGAGAAAGGGGAGAGAGACGATCGTCAGAATTATTTTTAAATATAATTTATCGCTCTGCTTTTACATGCTGTATCAAATCTATCTGTATGTGTTTCCATTATTACAATGCCGGCTTTCTGCCATAGAGGTAGCGCGTCTTTCTCATGTTCTGGGGGTCCCGTATTCGAGTCCCGGTTCGGGCTGGGTTGTTCTTCTGTGTGCTATCTGTGAGATGTGTGGCTCTGCAAGCCAATGTGGTGAGTGTGCTGCTAAGTCGTACTCTTCATCCTAGTTGGCGCTACTTCAAAAACAAGAGAACTTTTCGGCTTAAATCTGCTGATGTATCAGCGAGCGGCTTGCGCATGGCAAGTCCTATAAGTAACAACACACAACTCAACATTATTACAGTTGCGGCAAAAACTGTACAAAGTGGCAGACAGCGAATCTACAAAGTGGCAGAGCCCCTGTACTCATGGATTAAGGATTTTCCGATTTCATGAATTTCAGCTTATTGATACGGAACGATTCTTGAATACGGAACGATTTATTAATTATAAAAACTAATTTATATTCTGAAGAGTGTCTTACTTTAATTTTTCTAACCATTTCACTTATTATATTTATATTATACATATATGTTTTTAACAATTTAGATACGTATTTCCAGATGAGGTCGAAACAGTTAATTGGTTGAAATTTATGAAAGCTTTTAGGAGAATCATTATAGATCAAGAGAAGATTCTCGCTCTGGCAGTGCTTTTCATAAGAATGGTACTTACGTATTAGACCGTCGAACTTTATCACCATATTTGAAAGCGTCACCTATGAGTTGCTAAACCGCCAATAATTGCAAAAACTCGCCAATATTTTTAAAATTGTTCAAACTTTTAACTGTCGTCCCACATTTAGTTAGTTTCGTTAGCGTCTATGGTTTATCACCAAATTTGAATCCGTCGCCAATGACTTAGTAAACCGTTGGCGTCAACGGTCTAATACGTAAGTACCCGTGAGATTTTGAGTATCATATACAATACTTCTACTAAAATATATGCTCGAAACAAACCATTTCAAATTGATTATAAAATGTTTTTACTATATTTTTAATTCAGTAAAAATTAAACTACCGTTACACCGCAATTTTAAATCATGTCGAATAAAAATTCAGTCACATACTAAATTATGCTTGTGTTTCTTTTAAATAATTAGATTTTTGGAATCAAGGGACTTTGGTATATTGAGTATTAAACTTTTTAAAAATTGAACTACTTTTACAATTAACCGTAGCGTTGTATGTTATAACCTATTCAACTTACTATAATCATTTTTCAGGTGATACAGTCTAGTAGCAATGTTGCTTAGAGCATTGCTGAGAGCTTAGGCATTTGGACATCGACTGCCAGCAGCATTAGTTTTATTTTGATGCTCATTTTGACAGGAGTCAATGGGATATTTTCCTGGCACATTCCTTTTCTTAAAAGGATGAACAATATTTTATTTTACACACAAATAATGTTACACACTAAAAATTCTCCATCCAAAATAATTGTTTATGATGAATTTTTTATAACATTTTATGAAATTTAAGATCTATGTAGGATAAATAGAAATGAAATATTTCCATTATTTTTTAACTTATTCAGATTTTCCTAACAATGCAAATTTTGCTAAATTTTTATTAAATAAGCAGAGGTTTTTTTTTTTTTTTTCAAAAGCTAAAAGTAATGCGTGTATATTTTTCTTGTGGTAGTGACCTTTCAAGTCTGGTTAGCTAACTGATACAATAAAAAAATGTTTATGCATCATTTTATTAAAATTCGTCTCCGAAATGAATCGCATGTCTTGAATCAATTTTTTTTGTTTGAAAATAGTCTTTTGTATAGCTAAATTTTATTATAAAATTTTTTTTCAATACCACTAAAGCAATTTTTCCTATTTACAAGCTTTAGTAAAATATGGTCAATATCTTGATTTGTCCAAAACCTAGATACAATTAAATATCACTCAAAGAATTTTAATAATTAATATAAAGTTATTAAGCTCGGTAATTTTCTTAATTGTGAGCAAGTGATTAAATTTTAAATAATCATTTTTAATAATATTTATCGAATAGCTTTTGATAATTTGTGAGGAGATAAATGCCTTCATCAGTAAATTTTTTTCCTCCACTTTCTACTGCAAAATCTCAGCGGCCGTTTATTTATTTATTTATTTTGTAAATGTACATTGGAAAAAAATGAATAAGCAATTTTCTTAGGTCTTTTACAATTTGGTTTCATCTTTCAAAGTAACAGTAATGTATGCCAGTTTATCTCTTTCTGATTGAGATTTTGCTTATTTTCCGTTCATAAATATTAATATTATGTATTTTACAACGTTCCTGATTCACGAAACGGGCAAAATAAACCATAGCTCACGTACACAAGACATTTTGAAGAAGAATAAATTGAAAAGTAACAAATGAAATTTTCAATTGAAATAATAAGTTGTTGCTTGATTTTTTTTTTTTTGCAAAACACCTGCTTTTAATTGTTTTTTTTTTATCTAAATCGCCCTGAAAATGTGTAAATACCCTCTGTAATGTTAATATAAAGCGTATAATACTTTAATTAAAGTTTGGTGCACGTATCTGATTATTGCATCGAATTATAACAGTTTTTAAGTTATAAAAGTGAATCCCTCTTATACTTTATAATTCAAACCAAAAAGGTGATACACTCTATAAAGAAATGACAGAGCAAATGATTAGTGAGCGAGCAATTAGATAAATTGTGGAGACAGTGAAAAAATTGCTGAGTTAATTTTTTTTTCTTTTTGATAGTGCAAAAATGAAATATCAAAAACTACTTTTTGTAAGTATGATGGGAGAAGTTTATTTAGAAATAAATTAAACAACACAAACACATAACATATCACGAGGCAACACAAAGGATTTTAAGGAAACGTGACAAGGAAGACCAGATTTCTACAGTGCAGGGCCAGAGGGCACCTTACTAGATGTTAGATTTGATTTCAGAATGGAATTTTCTAAAAATGTTTGAGCAAAGCCAGCTCACTCAAACGAATGAAATGTAATAAACAAGTAAATGGATGAAATTAAGACAAATGCAGTTGCCTCAGAGTTTGGGTTTTGCAGTGTCAGCGTCGAGAGAGGCGTAGGCTTCGATGGCCTTGGTGACGCCGTCCAGGACGTTCATGACGTTCTCTTGGGTGATTCCAGAGAAGAGAGATTTGCTCTTGCGGGCGTAGCCGACGGTGGCCCCGAAGGGAATGGGGGCGGCGAACAGGCTGGTGAAGAGGGGTGCGACCGCAGCTACTAGGGCCACTCCCAGAGCGATGGGGACGATGAGGCTGATGGCAGTTCCAAAATTAAGCCTGGCTGCGGCGACATCGTTGTGACGGCCGCTCACTTCGGTCTTCATCGCATCTGCTGGTTGGGGAGAAGCATTGGCGCAGGCAGTGGCGAAGAGCACAGTGGCGAGGCAGAGGAAGGTTCTCATGGTGAAAAATTGACCTGCGACACAAAAGGGCAAAATTATTGTAGTCATCATCTTAATGTGTAGTAACATAGCTTTTAATAATTAATAAAATTAAGAATTTGTTATCAAAATCAGAGGCGGTGATAGCAGGGGGACTAGGGGGGCAACTGATCCTTTGTCGGTAGCCTCTTGTACCACCACCCCGTCGATGAGATATTTAGAGTTTCGTCGTCAAAAATGTTCACCATTTCAGGATGCTTTGTAGAGAGCTCCGCATTATCGAATATGATTATTTAAAAACCTCCTTGAAATTAATAAATTATAATCAATCGAAATATTCAAGTAATGGTTCAATTGTTTAGACTATATTCGACAAAATATTCCGATAGGTTGGTAGATCAATAATATGCCGTATTTTCATAGACAATGTTTGATAGACCTACAAATTGGAAATAATGGATGTCGAAAACATATTTTAAGCAGATCTTCAGACGTCTGATTCAAATGTCGTTCATTCAGCTTATAATTTGTACTACTTTTGACAATATAGCCGAAAAAGGTGATAAGGTAATTAATTGCCAATTTTTGATAAATCGACTATAAACTCAATGCGACGAGTGTCGAAGAAGTCTGCGGATTTCCAACATTTGATTAAATAGTCGTTCATTTAACTTATAATTTGGACTTATTTTGGCAAAATATCCGACAAGTGAATGAGATATCGCATAACACCTTTTATTATTATTATTATTTTATTATTATTTTACAAATGTACAATGAAAGGAAGGTTCAGTATCTGAATTTAAAAAAAGAATCTAAATAATACTTGATTTTCCTTTAATTAAATGTAAAATTAACTATTTTGAGTTATTTTGAAGCCAAATGAGATTTATTGTGCTTGTCCCCCTGTCGGATTTGTCTTGCCTCCCCGTCGGCAAATTCCTGCCGCCGCTTCTGATCAAAATGTGTTGAAAATCTTTTCAATAGTTTAGGATTCTCTTCAAATCGAATGATTAATTATTTTGTACTTATATAGATAAAAAGCTCCTAAAGGTAAGGGATTCAATTGCAGCAGGAATGACTGCTCCACTGGGAATGCCACTTGAAAATCCTGGTACAGTTATTACAATAAGCGTTCTAAACGCTGTATTCACTTACGTCAATACTGCGCTTAGAACGCTTTTTCAAATGCATATCTGAATATCACGGAACATTTGCCGTATGCTTGTAGAAATAGAAAAAAAAATTGATGATTGCGAGATTATAGATGCAAAGCTAAGCAACCTAACTTTAAACTTAAGGAAATTCCCTTTCTTCGAAATAATTTTTATCCACCTTTGGATTTTTATTTCTTAAAACCCTTTCTTCTCACTACGCTTTATTTAAAATGTTTTTTTAAACTTAATTTACTGTATTAAATCTATTATTAAGATGAGGAGAATTTTCTTAATTGAAATAATTCTTTTGGAATATTTTTTTTGATAATTTTCCTTTGTCATCTGAGAACGGAAAGATAAAGTTGAGTGCTAAAACTTCTGATTTAAAATTACTAAAAAAAAGTAAGTTTGATATTGAATCTTAACTAGTTCTTTTTTTTAAAGTTTGATAAAGAATTTTAATATTTTTTGTAGATTTTGCAGCACTGTTTTTTTATCAGTTAACGAACAGGCTTCAGCATTTTTATGTTATTAAGCCAAACAAAAATTAATTTTTATCAACTTTATTATTTTTTTTACCTATCTTGCTTGAAAATATGGAATTTTTTAATCGATTCTTCCCTTACACCTACTGTGATGGCAGTACGCTGTGTTAATGCTTTCTAAATTTAATTATCGGTTATTTAATCAATTTTCAAACTTTGTTTCTAAGAGAGCGGCGCCACCTGGTAGGGAATATAAAAGATAATTGATCACATGACACGTTAGTATTTATAAATGTGTAGTAAAAAGTTACAAATAACTAGAATAATGGCTTTCTTTTTTTTAAAGTATTAACGGAAATTTATTTTTAAAAACCGCGTTCATTAAATTAATTCTTATTTTAAATGAAAAAGTTTTTTGTATTTTTTAATGAAGAGCGGAATTTTTCTAATAAATAGTGAAATAATTGGAAACATTTTGGAAATTAATTAATATTTTCTATAATTTATGATATTATACAATTTTAATCTCTCTCTCTCTCTCTCTCTCTCTCTCTATATATATATATATATATATATATATATATATATATAATGTTTTAATTAATTGAAAATAAAGCGAAATTTTAGCACTTTTTGGTGATAACTTTCAAAAATATTATTGCATAAAATAAAATCTGTGCCGCCAAAAAAATTTAAAAATTACCTTTTCAATGATTACCAATTTAATATTTAGACGAAGTTCTCCAGAATTTTAACAACATAAACCTTTTTTTTCCTAAAATAAATTACATTGTTGTTCCGAAAATCAAATCGTTTTCATTGTTTCATCAAATATTTTATCGTGTTTTTTTCGATCTTGAAAAATAAAGAACATGGATTCTATTAAATAGTTTTCAAGTGATATAAAAAATTACATAACAATTCCTCGTATTTTAGAAGTAGATACATAACACATTTATGTTTTTAATAGCGCTATTATGTCATGGGACTAATTTCCAGTAGAAGGGGTACCCTGAAGAAAATAAGGAGAATGTATATAGCACAATTAAAATATCATGACTATAATGTTTGAAGGTGAATGAATGGGCATCAAAATATATTTATCTGCAGTAAAATGTAACCAATTTCCCCAGCAATGCGTATGATGTCTGAAGACGAGTAATAATGAATAAATAATTTATCTGATTTGTCATTATTATTAGAAATCAAAAGTCAGGAATTAAAAACCAAGTATTTCATAAGCTTTTAACTAAACCTCATGAGCTTTTTTTTAATTAAAGCCTTTTCAGGGGGCAGTAAAAAATATAACATTAAATTATAAACTCGCGCTTGACGCTTCAACGAAGTATGAAATCTCTTCCCGCGCATAAGTTCAAATTCTACTGAATTATCGACTATTCATTTTAAAATTCCATGTTGAATCGACTAGAAGGAATCACTATCTAAATGCTTTTCAAAGGAAATACATTATTCTGGAGGTTATCTTACTCTTCAACAACGCAAACTACTCATTCAGAAGTTGGAGACATAGTCTTTGGGCAGAGAAAAAATTCCTGCCTTTTTTGATGAGTCTTAATTGCTGAAGTCAATTGCATCTTTCCTAAGAATTTAATTAAAACTTTTTAATTTTTATTTTTTATTCACCAAATGTACGGTTCTGAGAAAATAAAATTATCGAAATATTGTTGCCTAACATGCTTTATTAGTTTCAGAATTATTTTTTTAATCGAAGTATTGTCGTTGTAAATAAAAAATGTTCTATCCAAAAATAAATTATGAGCATACTTCATTAATAAGGATTTAAATTTTGATCGATATTCTGATGATTCGTTTCGGTATTTCCAAAATGACGATTTAAAAAAAAGTAATGATGATGATGATGATGTCGTGTCCGCTTTACCGCGGAAAGAGGGGTGCAGTAGCTTCTGAGGGTAAAAAAAGAGATAATAGTACTTTTATTTCAAGAGAAAGAGATAAGGATCTGATTATTTAAAATTTACTGATTTTTTTTTCTAAATAAAGGGCTTGATAAGGTTTTAAAACAGCAAAAAATAAAATTCAAGGATATTTGATATTATATCTCTGAAATGTAAACTCATAGGTGCATCATGTAATTTTAAAATGAGTACTAAGTTAGTCGAAATTTAAAACAATATGCAAGTTTTGCCAGATTGTCTTAAAACCGATGAATTTCTTCAGATTTAAATGTTTTTGAATAAGTCGATAGATTTCATTAGATTTAAATGTCCCTGAATAATTTTAAGCGTCATGATTTTGAAAAATAAATTTTATGCATTCCTCGAAAATTAGAATTTTTATTATATATTAAAATAAATCTATGCAACCATTAGAAATTTTATTTCTCATTGTTAAGAGGCAACATCAGTTTTTAAGAATACACAAAAATCCTTAAAAGTATAAAACTAAACTCATTTAAACTATTTTAAGTTTTTAATTTAAAAGTTATATTTAGTTTAAAAGAGTTTGTGAATTACATTTGTGATCTAATACAGATTTTTATAAATTTCTCCCAATAATTTTCAAAAAAAAAAAGTTAAATGAATTTCTTTTAAGGATTTTCTAGAAAATAGACGAAAACGTGCAATTTAATTTTTATTGCTTTAATATAAACGTATGTTTTTCCAAAATATATGCTTATATTCTTCTAAAATAGTGTTATAAAATGTATTGTTAAATAAAGCAAATATTTGAAGGATTGACTGGGAAAAAAGCACATCTTAAGGGCCTTTTTCAGAATGATATTGCCATTAGATATAAATATCATGGAAATGTCCCAAGTATCCTAATTTTTTTAAAAATAAATAAAATTTATAATAAAGATTTTGGTGAAACATTAAAAGAAAATGGAGTATGTATTTTATGTTTTGAGCTTTATAAGCTAATTAAAAGTTAATTTTAGTTTTGGGAAACATAAAATTTTTATTAAAATCCAGTAAGTGTGAATAAAGATATTTCTGAAAAAATGGTATTTAATTGGGATGACACAATCATATTTAATTTTTTTTCAAATAAATTTGCATTAGAGAATAAGAAAAAAATAACAAAAAAATTAAAAATAAAATCGTCTGGAGTAATTTGAAATTTTTAAAATGTATGCAAATTTTAAATATTTTTAAAATAATGTATTTCGTTTTAAAATGTTTTTAAAGAAATTTAGCGTATTTATATTTTAATGTATATGCATAAAAAATTTCATAACCCTGACTGAATAATTCCCAAAAATCACTTATATAGTCCACCGTCTCCTTAAGTGGCGCGATATTCGTATCTGCCCATACAATCCTAAAATTTAAAACCCCGTAAAAAATGAGAAGAGCCCTGCAATGATTGTCTCCAGTGAAGACAATCTTACCGAATGACTTGTTAAAGCAGGTATGCTTATGGCACGACAATAGCAAGCAGATGGAAGGGAATAAACATAGATTTTTTCAATAAAAAAGCGAAAATAGAGTGCTCACCTGAAACGAGGAGCGAGTTCCCAAACGGAGAGAGAGGGCCGAGGCAGTGGAAAGTAATGCTTCCCTCCATTGCCTCGCCGGTTATATATCCGCGGTTAATTACCCTACGCAAGACAGAAGGGTGGTGTGGCCCCGAATTCCGGCTGACACACTTGACCCCTGAACCGCGAGTTCACCCGGATGAATTTTTGGGTAGAAATGCCTCCTCGCCCCGAAGAAGGAGGCGGATGCTCGCTCTTGCCGAGAGGGAGTGAAACCTGAATGTAGGTCAGCGACAGGTGGAGGAGGGAAAAAATGAGCCGAATCTCTTTCCGCTCCCGATGGGTTCAATTAATTAGAAGAGAAGCTCGTGGATGAATGCCTTTCAAAAAGTATAGCAACAGAGATACTTTTTTGTGAAATCAGTTGGTATATCCTGCTCGAAATGGAAATATTTAACATCTTTTGTTAAGGTATCCGACTCGATTGTAAAATTGTTTTATCCAGAAAAATTTGAAATTTTAGTTTTTATGATCTCAAACTAAAGTCCAAACGGTGTAGATTCTAAATCAGATTTTTTATTTATATATATGTAAGTTGGAACTATAGATACAGTGGTTTCCATAATACGCGACAAATAAGAACGAAATCGGAAACACTGATATTTTTAATCGAATTTTGAGGGATTTATTTTTATTTTTATCGAAACATTTTCCAAAATAATATTTCTAAAAAAACATATTGGTTAGAATTGTCTCATTGCCATCGATTTATCGAGTTTTAATAGTTGTAAGCAAAAAATTAAAGATTCGTAATGATTATAATTCAGTATAAAAATCATTTCGCATACTTAGGTAAGTGAAGTAATCATTGGATTTCCATTTGAATCAAAATAAGAAAATATTCTCCAAACGGAAAGTGTCATCTTATTAGATAGAGCAGAAAATAAAAAAAGTTAAGTGGTTAATAAACTTTCTGTCATTTCAACCGCGGCTAATTTATTTGTGGCATTTCTGTTAAAGAAGCTTGAAAACTTCATTTGTTCCTAGCTCGTTTGAACGAACTCACTTACAAGCACAATATCTTAACACAATTTCTGAGGATCGAACATTTCATCATGATTGGTTCACGGAAAACATGACATCTCAAATTTAATTCAATAAAAAGCTCATGAAATTTGGCATGCATACATCTAAAACCTTTAAAGGTATGATAAACCCCGGATTTTAAGATGGCTTTATTTATGCATACTTGACAGACATTTTAATTTCATAACGTAGACAAACATTGACAAAAAAAATCCTTAACGACAACTTTAAATCTCCTTGAATTTATTTATTAAAATAGTATGTGAATTAAAAATTAAATACTTCCATTAGTTTTAAACTTGTTCAGTTTTTCCTAACATTGAAATTTTTACTAAATTCCATTTAATAGCAGGGTTGTTGTTTTTTCCCCAAAAACTAGAAGCAATAAATAGATTTTTTCCTCGGTCAGTGATCTTTAAAGTATGTTTTAGTTATTTTGAACTATATAAAAATGTTTAGGCTGAATTTTTTTAAAAGTTTCTTCTCCGAACCTAATCGGATACCTTAATGAGTCGTTTATTATTTGATTCATAACTGCGAAACCTCCTTTATTCGTTCGTGGCTGTGAGAGGAATTCGAAATGCCTCTGATCTGATTTTAAAAAAGAGTTCAGCCATCGCATTGTCGATGAGTGGCTAAAATGGACGTTGTATGCGCGAAAGTGAAAAGTTATATTAGACTTCGAAAAAATCCTAACGATCTCATAAAGAAAATCTTCTAAAATTTGCAGAATGTTATTGATGAAAAAAGAAAGTGTATACAAAAGAATATACAAAATCATCATTAAATTTTATTTCAATTCCTTCTATTAGCTCACTCTCTCCCCATGTATATGCATCTTGTTCAAATTTTCAATCGTTGATAAAATACTTTTATTCATCCATTCAAGTTCAAGTAAAATTTTAAAACTTGTAGTGGATGGCATTTGATGTTAATACAGTTTTTTTAAATATTAATTCATTAATTTTTTATAAATCAATTAAAAATTAACTTTCTCACCAAAAATCTTCATTTACCCGCCGCCAAATAAGTAACAAATTCAATTTGTCGAAGTCAGGCTTAACAGGTTTTCGACCGATTATTTCAAACGATTCTGTTGATTTTCCTCGTAATTTATGCATTTAAAATTAAACATTGTTAATTAATCGATTTTTCGAGTTCATTTTGAAGTACTTTCGAATAAAAAAAAATGCAGAATAAATAAAATTAAAAATGTCTTATCTATATTGCGTTAACTCAACTGGCTTAGAAAATTAACGCATTTTGCGTTGCCTCAACTGGCAATGAATCCTCAAATGGCGATGAAAATTCACCGTTAGTATAGTTTTTTTTTGTTTAATTATTTGTAGTCAGTGTAATTTATTAGACGGGGATAGCCTGGTTGGTAGGCGTTGAATTTGCATCCTCTGTGCTGCTAGTTCGAACCCGCCAGCCGAAAACTGTGTGTGTGTGTGTGGTGGACGTTAATTCTGTTGTGATCACAAAGTCCTCCAAGTGGAGAGTAATACCTCTGGGAATACCACTTCAGAGGTGTTTGTTCTCTATTCCAGATTTAAATTACGATCTGTAAATAATCGAATGAAATGCCTGAATAAAGACCGCTCCGTAAAAAGGACGTGTGCCGTGTGTGAGCTTCTACCTTCGGATGCTCAGGGAACCATACCCTCAGAGACTACTGCATCCCTCCTTCCGATTGGATCTTAGTAGGAATTAACTTTTTTTAAAAATTATATTACTTTTTTAAAATTAAAATACGAACTTCAGCTGCATTGTCACTTTTCAAACTTTTTGAAATTTTTTATCTAATTTATTCTTAAATTTGATTAAAAAAAATTTTAATTTTCGGAGCTTAGTAGGCAATCGATTTACGTACGAATTTACTTAACCTTCCAAGATAAGACATTCCCTTTGGTGCATTTATTATTAGTTTGATTCCTATAATATTAGAAAGGCATTTAAGATTTTAAACCACTTTTTAAAGGATTTTTCCCTGTTGAATTATTTAATGATTTCATTTAATTGTATATTTAAAATTACGTTCATTCGATGTGAAAGTCAGACCCGTCACTGTATGCGAAGAAGTTAAATTTGATCTTTGATTTATGATTTATCAAGATTTATTTAAATATTGGCCTAATTTCTCTGTTTTAATCATAATTTTTTTAATAATGATACATAACATTTAGTGAAAACTTATAATTAATGAAGACAAATTAAGCATTAGGATTAATCAAGATTCTGATTCTATTCAAAATTTTAGACAGTCGCGATTCTGGCTTTGTTTTCGGATTTTGCATAGTGGAGTCACATTTTTTGTTAATTAATTTATTTGAGAACTTAATTAATTTCTGACAAATCATTGAATTTTTTGAAACTGAAATCCAAATAGAATTATTTTAAGAATCCCTTGAGTAAATAATGAGCTATACGTGTCCGAAAGCAGAATTATATTAGAAAATTAGGCTATGAAAGTCAAAAAGAATACACAGCCTTTGATTATTATCTTGTCTCTCTTAGAAGAACGCTCGCCGCCTTTCTGCCGCAGAGGTAGCGCGTCTTCCTCGTGTTCTGGGAGTCTCGGGTTCGAGTCCCGGCATGGTTGTTCTTCTGTGTGCTATCTGTGAGATGTGTGGCTGTGCCGTCCTATAAAAAGGGGCTGTGCAAGCTAATGTGTGGTGAGTGTGTAGCTAAGTCGTACACTTGGCCCTCATTGGCGCTACTTCAAAAACAAGAGACGCTCCTTACGGCTTAAATCTGCTGCTGCGTCAGCGGGGGGCTTGTCCATGGCAAGTGCCATAAGTAACAACAACATAACTGAAGAACGCTCGTAATATTGAACGCTGTACAGTCCTGTCATTTAGAAAATTTCTTACAAGAGTTGTTCATTAAAAATTTTTTAAAATATATTTAGATACGAATCGCGTTTCGAAAGCTCAACAGTACGAGTTTCTTAATTCTTGTGTCATTTTGTTCCTTTATTTATATTTTTTATATACAGGCATTATTTTTAGGATTATCAAAATTTAATGATATCTCATATTTTATTCATTACACTAAATTATTATGTTTTCATTAATTACATATTATTTATTGATATATCATAAATAAATTGCTGTTTTTAGCATAAAATATGCCTTTATCTTCATCTGTACTCAGATTTTGTTTCTCTTTTTGTTATTCTTTCAGATTTGAATGAGTACAAATGCAATTTATATTCAAGTTTCTTGGCGTGTTTCACTTAATCTTCATATTTTCAGATACTCGCACGTGAGAATCCTTTTTTCTTTTTTCATATAGAGAAAAGAAAACAAATTTGCATTTTGACTACCTTTTTCTCTATAGTTTCGAATAAAAATCTGGTAGAAAAATGGCTGCTTTAACGACTAAATAATTTTCCCAAATTCTTTTTTCTAAATCTACGTTTTTGAGTTATCGCGTTTACATGAATTCATAACTACAGACCAACAGACAAATTGTCCTTTCACGGATTTGATACAAAATGAATAGGTAGCTACATTTTGGATGCACCAAATTTCCTATCATTAGTATTTCATTACTTTTTGTTTCCATACGAGCGAAAGTATAGTCCGACAGATAGTCAACCCCCAGACAGATTTTATGAAATTTTATCCATACAGTTCTGAACCTTTTGTGTTTATTCTATCCCTTTGTCTCAGGTAGACTTCCTTTACATGGATTTGATGATAATCTCCAAGTTAGGTAAAGTGGGCTGCAGTGACCAGATGGTATGGCCTCGGCAATACTTATGTGTTAGACCGTCAATATTTATCGCCAAATTTGAAAGTGTCGCCAATGAATTGCTAAACCACCAATAATGGCAAAAAGCCACTATTATTTTAAAAAAACACACAATCAAACCTTAACTGACTTCCGGCATTTTGTGGGTTGCGTTGGCGTCGACGGTTTTCTCGCCAAATTTGAATCCATCTCCAATAAGTTACTAAACCGTTGGCGTCGACAGTCTAATACGTAAGAACCGCGGTTCGGAACGGGATTGTTTCAGGTTCCAGACCTGATTCCTCCAAAGAACCATCGCGTTATATATTGAATAGCATTTGAACTAAATTTTTTATTGTTAATAAAAGGGGCGAAAAATATTTGTGTAAAATTTTGCAAATATAGAAAAGATATTGAAAAACATCGAAATGCTAAAATATCATATTTTTTAAAACTTTTAATGGGAAAAACTGTTTATAAGTTTGTAATGGTATCATTATAGATTAATAAGAGAGACTGAAAAATCTTACTATTGAGCAAATAATACTTGGGGTGATCTCTCTCCACTTGCACTGCAAATAGCGTGAATTTTCGCCAAATTTCAAGCCAAGCGAAAGGTAATTAAAGGATTTTCCTTTGAGTTGTTAGTTGCCACTTGTAGCTTACTACATTTATAATTTTTACACCGATTTAGGAAAAATATTGTGATATTATAATCACTCATTTAAGGGATCTTACGTTATGAAATATGGTATCTTTGAAGAAAAACTGAATGATTCAACTGAAAATTCATTCGTTGGGTAAACAAATCAACTAAAGAGTTTCTCCTAATTTTTCTCGTATTTTCTTTAAAAGAATGTTTCCTTCCCTACATAAAACATTGGACCTTGGATAAGGTCACGAATGTTTCCCATTGTCTTGGTGGTTACGAATTATTCATTTTCGGAGTGAAATTAACACTTTTATTGGACTTATAGTGTGATACATGGAGGGTTTTTTTACTGATTAATTCCTAGCTTGCGGTTAACAGAACCCAAATTTATGTTTTAGATGCATTTATTTCAGCGGATTGATGCATAAGTACAATTGTATTCACGGATTCAATTAATACATTTGATCTATTTAAATAATTATGTTTTTGAGCTATCACTTTTGCATGCTTGTGAATGTAAAAATCGACAAAAACATCCATGTTGGTTTTGGAGCTGGTTCGAGTTCAACTGTGGTTTTGGGAATTGTATAAAATTCGATAAGTTTAGATGTTATATTCACGTGCCCAACTTTATCGTTCTAGCTCTCATCGTTTTGCAGTGTCATGAAAACTAATATACAGACAACCGAGTAGACAGACTGCCTCTAAATGGATTTTATTCACAATTTGCTGTAAAAGCCATCTACCAAGTTTCATCTGTCTAGCTCAGATCGCTTTTTACTTATATTTTTGTTTTTGACAGGCGAACATTTCTCAAAAATATAGTTTTCAAATTCAGGAAAGTCTGAAATGTGAAAATTTGTCAAAATCTCCGAGTTCGATTTTTTTTTTTTTTTGACGATGGTATTACCTTCTCTATTCGCATACGAGATAGTAAAAAGGAAAGATAGTTCTTTTTCATGCTTTCAACTGAAAAAAAAGTGTGTCTTCAGCAGTCAGTTATTCGTCCACTGTATCAGCAGTATCAGTTAAGCTTGAACTAATCTTTAACGTTATATCGCACCAAATAAAAATATTATTTTGTTTCTATATTATTAAATCATAGTTGTGTCATAAGCTGAGAGCATGCTGGGAGGTTGATTAGCTGTAAACTACAAAAGGAAGAGATCTTTGAGATCAAGTTATTGCATAAAAGTGCCGTTTTGAACTACTTTTTAGATATGTGTTCTCTATGAAAAGGAAGGTGCACTAAAACGTAATCAATTTAGAGGGGGGGGGGAGACTATTTTAAAGGAGAACATAATTAATCTCGAAATTTAAATAGATGAAAGAAAAGCAATCGTTCTTTGTTCATCTACTTTTAGTGTTTCGATATTATGGCGTCCAATAGAGAAACATTTCATTCAAAATTGAAGGTAAATCTGGCGAGAAAATTTAAAAAATGTTCTGATTTCTAGGTAAAAGAATTTCAAACGTCTATAAAAATGAAAACTATTTATTAAACAACCTGAATTTTGGAAAACTATCTCATTTTAATCATTTTTATTTAACGTAAAAAAGCTTTAAGAGAAAGTATAATATTTTTTTTTTATTTCAAGTTTTTAACCTGATATTATCCCCGATTAATTCGCAAAAATATGAAATAAATCATTTCGAAAGCATAAAACTCGTGTCTCTTCAAATTAAGAAAATAAAGAAATATAATTTTAATCCTAATATATAAATTCAAGACATGATTTAATATTTAAATAAAAATTATTATTATTAATAAATATTTTATGACGAAACAGGCAATGTATCTAAGAATATTCATTGATTGTAAAAGTATTGCTGGTTTTAAAAATAAAAAACTAATTATTAATTAATATATACTAAATATTATTAATATATAATATATAATTATCAAAATGTCATTTAATAGGGAATGCAATGATCATTAAGTTTTTATGTTAAGATGTCCTAGATAAAAAAATTAAGAAATATCAAAACGTTGATAATATGTTTCTGCAAAGAAACATGAAATGTATTTTTTTTCCCACTAAAAAGTAACGTACAGTGACGTAGCGTTTTATTTTTAAATTATTATTATTGTTTTTCTTAAAATGATGAGTAGATAAGAGGAGGCGACACTTGTTATGATAATTATATTAAATATTACTAATATATAATATATAATTATCAAAATGTCATTTAATAGTTATGTTAGTACATATTGATCGTTTAATAAAAAATTTAAAAATGATCAACCTAAAAATATGTTTATAAACTTCAGATTTTTTTGTGTGA
>JAOUZG010009953.1:299165-318242 GCA_026289955.1 Argiope argentata
TCTCGTATATTTCAACTTGGTGATATACCATCATTTATTATTTTTCATGGTGCCGAAACCCGGGAATATGCTTTTGGATAATCAAAAATCTTACTTGTGATGTCGGATTAGAATTTGGATTAATTCTCTTGGATTAGGAATAAACTCGGACCGGAATAGAGGTACTGTACCAATTTTATTTGCTAAAGATGGAGACTATCGACAAATTGAAAAGTAAAAGGAAAAACGTTCGTACTGCCAGTACGAAACTCATGACTGTTATTTACCCGTTTCTAGAAATATGTAATGTAAGAAATGAAAGCGATCGAAATAAGCTTTCGCAGCACTTACTAAATGTCGAGGAAAAACTTAAAGAACTTAAATCTTTAAATAGTAAAATCGAAGAATTAATAACTGATAAGGAAGCTTTCGAAACTGATATTCAGAGCTCCTTTGATTATGATGAAAAGCTAAATGAAGTTAAGTTTCAAATTAAATGTAAAATTGAAACTAGAACCGAACAACTACCTGATTCATCTCCCTCATTTCATGGTCCAGTTAATGTAGAAACTAACCATTCTGCAATTTCTATTAATTTGCCAAAATTAAGAATTTCCACATTTAGTGGAGATCCCAGCACCTTTTTGGAATTTTTTAACAGCTTTAAGAGCGCGGTTGACAGCAATGAATCTTTAAGTAATGTCGACAAATTTATTTATTTGAAATCCTTTTTGTCCGGAGAGGCCCTTAAAACTGTTTCTGGGTTTTCCCTAACAGAAAAAAATTATAAAGCATGTTTGGATCTTCTGGAAGATAGATATGGGAAAAAGGACCGTTTGATTAGTCATTTTATAAATAGGCTATTAGAAATTGAACCAGTCAAATCCTCCTTTAATATCAGAGGCTTAAGAAGGTTACATGACGAAAGCGAAATAAGTATTAGAAATTTAAATGCGATGGAAATTGATTCAGAAAATTACGGACATTTATTGATTCCAATTTTATTGAAGCAAATGCCCCAAGATTTAGTTATAGAATATCATCGCAAAAGAGATCCTGATAAAACTGGTGATGTAAAAGAACTAATGAAGTTCATAAAATTTGAGATTGAATCTCGAGAATCTGCGAATATTGTCGCCGGTCGTGCTCATAAATTTCCAGAATATTCTAAGCAATATTCCCGAAATTCCTATTCTCAGGAACAGTCTAATAAATTTAAAAATAATACTCCTTCATCTGCTGCTTTAAACACAGTTGTCAAAAATGTGTGTATCTTTTGTTCTTGTGATTCGCACCCTGCATTAAAATGTAAATCTTTAACAAATGAGCAAAAACGTTACAAATTAAAGAAAGAAGGTTTTTGTTATCGTTGTATGATGTATAAACATTTGATGTCCCAATGTAAAGTTAAAATTACTCCTTGCGAAACTTGTCAGAGTTCGCAACATAATGCTTTATTTTGCCCGAAAAACAAAAATAAAAATCCCTCTAATTGCGAATCTAAAGTAGAAACCGACGAAAAGCAGGTAATCATGACTTCTGTTTTGAATCCTGAAAATAAACCCGGCAATTATGTAACGTTGCTACAAACAGCTAAAGTCGAAGTTCAAGGTAATGATTCTCGAAAGTTAATTGCTAGAATATTGTTTGATTCAGGATCTATGAAAACTTTCATTCGCAATGATTTAAAGCAATCTTTAAATTTGAAAACGATACGAAAAGAGAAACTTTTGATATATACCTTCTCAAAACAAGAACCTATGGAAAAAATTTGTGATGTAGTGACTCTAAAATTAACTAGTTTATATCCTCCCTATAAATCCATCAAAATAGAAGCTTTGGCATCAGATGAAATAACCGCCGCTAATATCTATTCGAACATTAATCCCAGACATTTAGAAAACATTCTCCCAGCTGGCTGTTTTATCGCCGATTCGTACGAGGAATCCAAAACACCGATTCAAATTCTCCTAGGCGCCGATTTCTTGTGTAATGCAATGTCTGGTGAAGCAAGGAAGATAAACAAGAATCTTTTCATTCAACCCACAATATTTGGCGATACGTTAATTGGGCAAATGTTTAATCCTCATGAAGCAATAAAAAATCATACTTCTGTTTTCAACCTCTCTTGTAATATAATTGAAAACGATTTATCCTCGCTGTGGCATATAGATTCTTTTTTGTTAAAAGATGAGTCACAGGAAGTGAAACCTTCGGATATTTTATCCAACTTCGGAAAGGAATTAAAGATAAAAAATAAACGTTATGAATGCCCGTTGCAGTGGAAATCGCAAGAATTAAAATATAATCTTAGCAATAATCTAGATGTTGCTTTTAAGAGATTTTCTAGTTTACAAAAAAGATTTATTCGCGATGAATCCTTGTTCGAAAAATATAATGCAGTGATGAAAGAACAAGTTAAGGCAGGAATTATAGAAATGTGTTCTGATGATTGTTCTGTTGGTTATGTAATGCCTCATAGAGAAGTATTAAAAGAAAGTTCTTCCAGCACAAAAACAAGAATAGTTTATGACGCCAGTAGTAAAATCGGGACGAACATAAGTTTAAACGAATGCCTTGCTTCAGGAGAAAATTTGAATCCTAATCTAATTGATGTTATATTAAAATTTAGGGAACATAAGGTTGCTTTTTGTGGAGATATTGCGCGTGCCTTTTTGCAAATTGAAGTCTCTGAATCGGATAGAAATTATTTATGTTTCTTTTATTATAAAAACTGTGACCAAACGCTACCAATAACTTTGTATCATTTTAATAGACATTGTTTCGGTGTTACTTGTTCACCCTTTGTTTTGGCTGCTACTATTAAAACGCATATTAAAGAGTACAAAGATAAATATCCTCTCGCTTATAAAATGCTTAATGAATCATTGTTCGTAGATGATCTCTTTTACGGGAGTTCCACGGTTGAAGAAGCTCTTGCATTGTCTTCCGATGCTGTTTCAATATTAAAAGACGCAAGCATGAATATGAGAAAATTCGACTGTAATTCTAAACAATTAAAAGAAGAATGGCGAAATACTAATTCCGATATTGAAATCAATGAAAACACTGATTCTCCCCTTAAAATATTAGGGCTTGTATGGAACAATTTAGATGATACAATAGGACTTAATTTGCAATCCCTGTTGTCAGATTTAAATGATAACGAATGCACGAAAAGAAATGTGCTTCATACGGCGGCCAAATTATTTGATCCTATCGGATTTATATCACCGTTTTCAATCCGTATAAAATGTCAACTACAAGAATTATGGCAACTTGGTATTGAATGGGATGAAGTTTTTAATGGACAAATTAAAGAGAGTTTCCAAAATTGGTGTAACGAAATTAAAGATTTGCAGAATTTAAAGATCCCTCGATACTATTTCCCTAACCAAGATGCTATAAATAATCAAGATATTCAACTTCATGTTTTTTCTGACTCTTCCTTAAAATGTTATGGAGCTGTGGCTTACTTGAGGTACAAAACCTCTAACGGAAATTTTGAGACTAGTTTTGTAATGTCGAAATCTAGGGTAGCTCCAATTAAAAAGTTAACTCTCCCTCGTCTTGAGCTAATGGGTGCTATAATCGCTTCTCGTATGGTGAAATATCTTAAGGGAATTTTCCAGGATATAAAAAAATTTGTATTGTGGAGTGACTCGACAATTGTTCTCCACTGGATTAAAGGTTCAGCATCCAAATACAAACAATTCGTTGCTAATAGAGTAATAGAAATTCAGGAAATTACCGATCCCATTTCTTGGAAGCATTGTAGTGGGAAACATAACCCAGCCGACCTATTGACCAGAGGACTAGCCAGTAAGGATTTGATAATCTCTAATAAATGGTGGCATGGTCCTGAATGGTTAAAAGAAGCGGAAAATCTTTGGCCTAAAGCAAAAGAATTTGAATACGACTCAAAAGATCCTGAAATCATATCTGAATCTAAATCCTGCGTTATAGTTAGCTCTGTTATAGCTTACGAAAAACTTATGGATCCAGGAAATTTTAGCTGCTTGCTAAAAATGTTAAGAGTGACTGCTTGGGTATTGCGTTTTGTAAATTTATCCAAAAAGAAAAGCACAGAAAAAGGTCCTCTTACATCTGACGAACTTTTGTACGCTGAACTGTATTGGGTAAGAATAGTTCAAAATGATTCTTACTCCAGTGAAATAACCTGTTTGAAGAACAATAAACCTTTGCCTAAAGACTCAAAATTATTATGCTTAAACCCTTTTCTTGATAGCAATGGTATCCTACGAGTTACAGGAAGACTAGGAAAATCATCGTATTTATCTCCCTATGAAAAGCATCCTGTTATTCTCCCTTCCAAGGCTAAGTTAACTGAATTATTAATTTGGGAATCCCATAAAAGAGTTTTTCATTCTGGTGTGTCCCATACTTTAGTGCAAGTACGAGAGAAATACTGGATTTTAAAGGCCAGACAAACTATCAAATCCCTTCTAGGAAAGTGCACTATTTGTCGAAGATTTAATTCTTCACCAGGAAGTCAAGTGATTGCGCCCCTTCCAGATATTCGAGTGGAACAGTCAGCTCCCTTTACTATGGTAGGACTTGATTTTGCAGGTCCCCTATTTGTGAAAGACTCCAGTGTAAAGCAGTATATTTTGCTGATAACTTGTGCTGTGACAAGAAGTGTTCATCTCGAATTAGTTGGTGACATGACTACGGACACTTTCCTCCTCGCATTCCGTCGTTTCATTTCTCGACGTGGTTTGTGTTCTGTGGTGATTTCTGATAATGCTCGCACGTTTAAACGAGCAGAATTGGAGATTAAATTAATTTGGAAAGTGATTAATCATCCTGATGTGCAAGACTTCTACTCTAAAAACGGTATTAAATGGCAATTTATAGTGGAAAGAGCCGCCTGGTGGGGTGGATTCTACGAACGAATGGTTCGTACTGTCAAAACTGCCTTACGTAAATCTCTTGGAAAATCGTGTCTCACTATTGATCAATTGTTAACAGTGCTTATTGAAATAGAAGGCATGATCAACTCTCGACCAATCACCTACGTAAGTAGTGATTCGGAGGAACCAACTGCCTTAACTCCAGCTCATTTCATTCTAGGAAGGAGAATAACATCATTGCCCTCTGTAAAACTTCACCTTGATTCAAATCTTTCTTCTAGGAAATATTTCATTAAAACTTTTAATTATCGTGAAAAATTAATGAGATCTTTTTGGACCAGGTGGAAAAATGAATATTTACTAAATTTAAGATCGGCCCATTCAAGTTTAGCTAAAAACTGCTCTCAATTTAAGGTTAACGATGTAGTCTTAATTAAAGATGATCATTTACCTCGTAATTTTTGGAAACTAGGAAAAATACTTGAATTATTTCCTGGAAGAGATGGCAAGGTGAGGGCTTGCAAATTAAAAACTGAGTCTGCAACTATCAGGCGACCTGTACAACTGTTGTATAATTTGGAAATACTGGACTAAAGTGTATAAATTGTATTCATGAACTCTTAACTTTATGCCTAATTTCTTGAATATTAACTGCCATAAATCTGAATATTATATATTGTACAATTTTAGTTAATTGATATACTTGTATGTTTTCATGTTTCTTTAATAGTGCATATGTTTTACCAGGTAACTTTCATGTTATGCAAGAATATTTACTCGGATTTTTTATGAACCCCCCTTGGTTCATCCGGGGGCAGGTTGTTGGAAACGAATTTAATCACTTGATATGTGGGCGGAGCTAACCGCTAAACCCACGTGGTATCGTAAGTATGTGTATATGCATGTAAAAGTTTCGGCTCTCATCTGTGAGTGTGCGCGTGTAATATGGTTTTTTTTTTTCATGACGGTAGCTTCTAGAATGGCTTACCGAATATACCTTGTCTCGGAATATAATTAGAAATTAATATTTACTCGGATTAATTGTTTACATGTCTTTATTTAGAATATGTGCGTTGTTAAATCTTGTTAAGTTTGCTGTTACAAATAAACTGTTTAAAAGGACAAACTTCTCGTCATTCCTTGGAATCTCGTATATTTCAACTTGGTGATATACCATCATTTATTATTTTTCAAGGGATTGTATATT
The DNA here is from genome assembly GCA_026289955.1 of Argiope argentata. Lineage (NCBI taxonomy): Eukaryota > Metazoa > Arthropoda > Arachnida > Araneae > Araneidae > Argiope > Argiope argentata. The sequence goes on from JAOUZG010009953.1 coordinate 305,226, forward strand.
ACAGGTATTTATGTTAAAGCAACAATAAACGTTTAATTTACTTTACATTCGAGTTGATATAATAAATTATACTTTCCTTGAATTTACATGCAAACTGTATTTTATAGCATCAATAATTATGTGAAGTGATTTTCTTGTGAGTTTAATGTTTGAAAATTCCTTTCGGTTCTGACATGATTTGTTTAAAGTTTGTATTCAATAACAAACATTTGTTTCCCCTCATGCGCATGCTGCGTACAATAATTAGGAGGGATATCCTAAACTTTTCTTTTATTAAGGTGTAATTTGCCTGTAACATACGAAACTAAGGATCTTGAGCAAATGAATGCCTTAAGGGCTTCGATTATTTATTTTTTTAGTACTACTTTAAAAGAGGGTTTTATTATTCATAATAAAAGAAATTAAATATGTAGCTTGAACCTTTCTATCTATTGCAATCAAATATAACATAGAATAATAATTCCATCCTTTCCACTTCACATTTCATATTTTAAATAACTAACTTCCGAATCCTGAGATGAAAGCAGATGTTGACTGGTTGATTTTCCTTGGTCATTATTTTGAATAGATTTTAGTTCCCCATTCAGATGCGAAATGCTAGAATGTTTCCTTGTTAATTAATGTATGTGTAAGCATCTCATGATTCCAAATTAAAAAACAAAAAAACACATCACACTTCTTTAAAAAAAATCTCGGGATGCTTTACATTTTATCTTATTCAGCTTGTTAAACACTTATATGATACAAAGAGAATAAATAAATTAAAATTGCAAATTATGGGCGTCATGAAAACTGCTACAGTTCTGAAATTCCGTCGCACACATCACTTCGACTCTACTCAGCAATAATCTGAAAAATAAAGAAAAGTTCATTCATCATTCACAGTCGAATAAAGTGTATTACTCGCGAAATATCAAATACAAAAATACAAAACGTTTTTTGCGTATCTTCATTTTCAACTAGACTTTTTTGTTCCTTTTTTGATGGAATATGTTATTTATGAATGACGCCAAAAGTCGTTCAAAATTAGCTGGATCTGTCATCTTATATGACAGATCCAGCAATGATTTTGCTGCACAAACGCATCTTTACTATTGCCTATCGAATTGTTTGCTAATAGTTAGTATCAACTTCTAAATGAAATTACCTGATATGATTGAAAACGCCTCTTGATTGGTGAGCAACTTAATAAGTATCTGGTTTCTTTGGCTCTCATTTTTGAAGTTTAAATTTTATTTTTATTTTTATTTTTAAACGCTTTCACTGAATTTCGAATGTTTCATATTTCTGAAGATAGATTTTTTTAAATCGATTTTCACTCACCCCTTCATGTATTATAGCTAAAAATTGGCTATGTTTATCGTTTTCCAATAACATAACAATTTTTTATAATTTTTCAATAACATAACAATTTTTTCCATAACAATTTTCACTTAATATATTAACATAGCTAAAAACTGACTTCACATGGAATTGAATTATCATATGTATTAAAGATAAAAAGAACAGTTTAGAATATATATTCTTAAGCATAAAGAATTTAAGGATATTATTTTCTTAAAGATAGAATATCATATAACTTTCAAGAAAGTGGATGTAAACTGTAACCACGTCGATCGTCAAGATGAAGTGATTTGCGAATGCATTATAACTTTAAAGAAAAACCGACGGAAGCTTGATGCCCCATTAGAGAGGAAGTTTTAAATTAACAAGAAAGTTTTTAAAAAACTAGGTAACAATTTAATAAAACCATAATAAATATCACAAAAAAAGAAGAAAAAACTCCTAATATAAAATTTAAAATGAATATTAAATGTGATAAGATTTCAAGTTACTTAAGGTTTTTTTATCTGTACCTCACACTTTTGCTCTTTTTATTTTGATTTCCTTAAATTGTGCAACTTCGTTGACTTTTTAAATAAATATTGTGGCCAAATTTGCTCTTTCTTGGCGGGGACGGAATGACTATACTATGACTATATCATAATAAAATGCTATGAATTAAAAATGGCAATTCGCAGTTCGTATCTTACTGCAGGCACCTAACAATTGTTTTGTTATTCATTTATTTTCGGTTATTTCTCGTTTGTTCTACAATGTTCTTATAATTTCTGTGTGTTTCTAAATATGGAATGACTCGAGTCGTAACGTCTAGTGGATAAAAACAGATGTAAGGTTCATTACCTTCAATAAAGTCCCGAATTGGGAAGTAGCGAGTGTTTTCTTTGACTTTAGTTAACACATTGGTTATTTAAGTTAATTTCCTCTACGCGACAATATTATTTATCCCTTTTACATGCTTTGATAAAACAATTTTTTTATTGCATTTATGTTTTATTTTGTTATTTTTGAATTTTACAATTGTATTCTGTTTTTAAACGAGTTCAAGCGATTGAAGAAAATAGGGAAGTTGAGTCTTCTGAGTTGTTACTATCTGCGAATTTATCTCATAAGAATAGGTTTCATTTTCTTTTCCTTTCATTTCCACTGTCGAAATATGATGATTTCATTATACGATTTCTCGTTTGGAACATCTGCGAAAAGCAGTGAAATTTTCTCATGGAGAAGCAAAACCACAGAAACACCCTTTCTCTGAAGAAGGTTAAGAAAAAAAAATACTTTTGCCGACTGCTCTTCATGTTCTGGAACACTCACTAGAAACAAAAGGCTCTTTTTGTGAAAACTACATGCGGGGGATGGAAAGTACTACTAATTGCTTTGTTAGGGTAATGGCAATGCTTGGACAATTCCAGAACATGTTGAAACAGAATAACACCCCCACCCCAGCTGAGAAAGCAACGGTCACTTGCCTTTTACAATGGCGCCGCTGAAGCCTGCAGGCCATTATTTCTTTGAATTAATTCAGATATCATGCTGGGAGCATATCCTTAGAAGGAACGTGTAACTATGATCAACATTTCCCTTCAAGTAGCAAATTTTCCCAAGGTTTCTTTAATACCTGATATATTTAGATGAGGCAGGGATTGTTTTGCTTAACTTGCATCGTTGTAATTATGCGTGTGTGTTTCAAGGCTACAGAAAAAAAATGTTCAACTTTAATTGCTTGTTAAGGGCTTGCTGCATTTTTTAAATCGAAGCATATATGATAAAACGTAAAGAGTATGGAAGCGGAAAAAATATCCCTTCTAACTTATTTTATAAACTACATTAAAATACAAAGAAAAAAGATACTGCTACGGTACTATGATACTAATTTTCGGATAGTAAAATTGTAACCAAAATTTTACTTAAAAATTGTTTTTTCAATTCTTTAATTCTTAAGATTTCATGCCAATTTATTTTAGTTACTTCAAGCTTTGACATTAGTATTTTCCCAATGACAATGAAATTTTTAGTAGTTCCAGAGTTTAATTGCCAAGTAATCGATTCATTTAATTTTACACGCGAAGTAGGAAATGGCAATAAATTTGAGGGGGGGGGATTATTTCCACAATTGATAATATTTATAGTAAGGAATCATTATAAATATTATGGAAAGGCAAGATTAATTTCTAAAAGTAGAAATTAATTCAAAGATAATATTTCTTTTTTAGAAAATTTAGTTTGTGTTTTAAAAAAAGTTTATAAAAAATTTAATATAAAAAACCACTGCAAATGCAACAGAAGCATTTTTTGTATTTTATTAACTGTAGGGCATGATTTTGGCATTGTGATTTTTTCTCAATCGCAAAGTGTCAAACCATGAGGAAAGATGTGTTTGAGAGATAGAATTTAATTGTCAGAGAAAAATTAATATTTTTATGCTAAATACCAGGGACTTGAATCGTGTTTTAAAACTTGCCCAGGGAATATCGGGAAAATCTAATTTATTAAATTACATACCGCCCAGATTAATCAATGAATGAAATCCAGGTAAGAACATCTGAGCCAAAATCTTGATAATCTGAGCCCAAAGTTGTACTAATTTTTTTAACCAGTATTTGTTAATGAGATCTAAAGGAATCTATGAAACATAATAGAGAACTTAATTCTTCTTTAGTTTCAAACATTTAATTGAGATAAATGCATGATCTTGTCCCAATGATGCTTCACCATTATTTGTCAAAAAGGCGCCACCATGGACAGCAACAAAGAAAAAACAACGAATTGTCAGAAACGTTAAATTCTCGTTTTGGAAGATTGCATTTTACATTTTATAAATCGACAACTTATAGTTTGAAAATGATAATGTTTTGAAGATCTGTCGTATTCCCTATACATGAAAGACCTTTTGATTGACAGAGAATTCGAGAGGGAAAATACCTTTAATCACCTCATGCATCTTCAAGGTGGCAGGTATTTTTGAAGAGCTTCGTCCAATAATTTAAGGCCTTCGGTCAGCTTCTCCAGGGTTCTGGAGCCTCCAGCAGTTGTGGTGACCGTGTTGCCACTAATTCCACCGAACGGCAATCCATGGATCGATGAGTAAAAGATGGCAAACATGGGTCCAATCATGAGAGCTAATCCTAATGCTGACGCAACTCCCAAACCTGGTTAAAAGTAAAAATAACATTAAGATTATCAAAACCTTTTATGAAATAAATTGAAAAAGAACCGTAATAACTCGAATACAATTATAAAGGCTATTCTATCAGTAATATTAATTAAAACGCTAGTTCATTACAATTTATGTAAACTTCATCATCATACGTTGGATAAAAGAGTCAAATGGGATTTAACCCCTTGGACTACAAATTTTTAAAATTCTTTTTTTCTGCAATCTAGTTAAAAATGAAGATAATAGCTTCTGTATTAGACAAATCTACAGAAATTTTTTTAAATCTTTTTAAACTCCTGTGGCCAAATATGTTCTCTCCTCCTCACCAAAAAAATTTTTTTTATTGGAATTATTTAAGCTGATGATAAAAAGTTAGGGAGATGTATATTTCTCTATGGTAGTCAAAGGATTAAGCCCCAATTCGTTAGAGTTAGAAGTGGAAAGTAGTTCGATGAACGAGATTATGTTTCGTTGCTTTAATTTTGACCAGCATTAATAAAAGTTCTGCCAGCGTTTCAAATAGAGCTTATGTCCAAGTCTTTATTTTACCAAAATATTTTTTTTAAAGACCTTCACAACTAAAGGTCTTACAAAATCACAATATAACTTCTTTCTGGAAAGAATTAAAGAAAATAGTTCTCAATTCATTAGTTCCTTTCCCTCTTTCGCTCTTTCTGCAAATATGTTATTCAGAAACACCAGTTCGAACGTGAAGATTCAAAGTCCAGTTTGACTGTCGCCTCCAAAAGCGCAAGGTCAGGTCTGAGGAAACTAGAATTCGATAGATTACTCTGTATCTACATAATGTTCTGTGTGTGAAAATTAATGAAAATGGTCATGACAGCTCGATTCAAAAGACAATGAATAGAAAAAAATGGCAGCCTGATTTGGATTCCAGATCAAGCAGCGGGTACCATACGACTCCTAAACATTTCTGCTCTCAAGTAATATAACAAAGATATATCATTGAATAAAACATCAATAAATGGGATTTACCATCGACATTTGTGGCTCATTTTATGATATACGTCTTTTATTTACAAATACGTTTTAAAAATTACCTTAGTGACGAACGTTAAATCACAGGAAAACCATTTCAAAGAATTGATCAATGCATGCCAAAGGCTCTGCAGGGTGAGTTTTATAAAATATGATAAACGAAAGAGAGTTTTAGAAGGGCCCTGAGGGTCATAAAACTTTATCAAAACCATAAAAATTGCAAATTTTTTTAAAAAATGCGCGCGTCCTTATGCAAAGTAAGCACAGTATTATATAAAAGTAAAAATTCTTTTAGATGACTGTAGTTTTATGAAAATACATGGTTTTATAGCCGAGTAATAAGCGCTGGAACACTTATGAAATTCAATGAATATGACATTTGTATTGATTGTATTCAAATTGTGTTTATTCACGGATGGTTTTTTTTAAGAATTGGGTATAAAAACTTTGGTGGGCAAAGAAATGAGTTCATATAACTTCGGCCTGCCCAGCCTTCTTGTTGTCTGGGCTGCCCTTCCGCCACTCAGAGGGCGCTGTGTTTCGAAATGATTAAATTGTTAATTCCTCGTTCATTTGAAAATCGGATAATTATGGAGAAGGAAAACCGACAGTTAAAGCTGAGTGAGAGGATTTGATTTCAATTTCTGTGCCTTCTTTTACCAGATCTTTGCATTTTTGTGGAGTCGGAGAAACGTAGCCAACCCTACCTATGAGGAAGAGGACCACTTCTTCCAGACCGAGCTTCCGGGGAGCCTCGGCGTCCGCGTGCCTCTGTTGCAGCTCAACCGCAGCGCAGGACGCCAGAAAAACCAGAAGCACCAGGCAGATCCCAGAGACGGCTGGCATGGTAAGAATCTCCAACTAAATCATAAAAAGAAAAATTATGTGACAGCATTTCGTTTTAGATGCGATGTATTAAAAGTTTTGCCCCTTTATCAGCCCTTTACACTCGGAAAAATATTCTGATGCATAATTATTCATCTAATACAAGGGCTTATTTATTATCAAGAAAAATAAATGTATAATTAAAATGAATTTCCCTGAAAAATTCATCTGCATCTTTTTACCATTCTGTTGGCGTTTTAACAATCAAAATTGAAAAAAAAACCCGTCAAAATGATGCACTGTCTTGAATGTTGAGTGGCAGGCATCATCCTAGTGTAAAGGGTTAATATATGAATTTAGATTTAACGGTGGTATTTTTAAATATTTTTTAAGTTATAATTTTTTTGTGTCCCTCTAAAAAGAACAAAATGAAGACAAAAACGACATAAGTAGGTGAATTCAAGGTCTGCGATAAAATTAAAAATATCAAAGCGTGCTCTTAAAAATGTTTTAATATTTCCAATTGGGGTCGAAGAACTTTTGATTAAATCATCCCAAATAAATAAAAAATAAGATTGTTGATGCAATGTCCAAACTTTCAACTTCTCTAAGCGTAAGGGTTATAAAATAGAAGATTATTTTTTTAAAATCTGATGAACAAAATTTAACCAAATTTGGTTTTTCGACCGAAGGTTTTCCCTGTATGCAGATTCAGATTTTGCCAACTGTATTATAATGCAATTGACCTAATCATTGGCTTGGTGGACCTCTAGAAATTTCAATTTTAATGCATCATTGATTCTCAGGTACCCACCATACACGCTGAGATAATTGGAGCTGCGATTATATAAAAATGCAAAAGTTAAAATCAATCTTAAAATACTTACAAACTGATGTGTAACTTCTGAGAGAATTTTATCTGAAATTTATTATTATTCCTCAACAATGTAAGTGGGGCATTTTTTCACATCGTTCAGCGACGATATTTTGAGGATCAAATTTTGAGAGCAATTTTCAGATGTAATCTTTATTTTCTTAACTGCAAGTAAAATCGGCAGGCATGTACGAAATTTCAGGAATTCAAATTTAAAAAGACAGTTCATTCGAAATGGATGAAACAAGCGTGAAAATTCAATGTGTTCATAAATATAATCTGAACCTAAAAATATATATATAAAGGGAAAATAATTTTCAAATTATAAATCATAGAAGAGATTTATTTTTAATATGCATTAGTTTTGGCATTTAATTCATAATTAATAAAATAATTTAAATTTAAATTTTTTTAAAAAATAGTAGTTTTAGAAAATTATAAGATTTAAGAAACCAAGAGATGCGATGAAATTTAATTTAAGATAGAGTGAATCAGCATCGCTCATCCGTACAAGCAAGATGTTAGTACATTAGAAATCTTTCTCTAAGAAAATTCAAAATCGTATTTTTTAAACAATAAAGTAATGCTGTAATGATATAATTATTTCTGATGTATTGTGCTGTTAAGCGTACTGAGCTAGAAGTTAATGCTCGATCTTATTATAAAATTGTCGTAAAAGAGATTGCTTTACAGCTTAGTAAAACACGTATCTAAAGTTGAAGTAAGGGAACTTGCTCCATTGGCATGAAAGCTTTCCACTTGCTGTTGGTTTATGGTGATTAAACTCTAGCGATTCAGCAATAGTATTTTAATGTTTCCATCCCGGTATAAAATCTTTGTCGTAGACATCAGTAATTATATTTTACAACATCAGTAGATCCCTGTCATCCAATTTCAGCAAAAAAGTTTGTTTTTTAAATGCATTGGCTGTTTCTGCAGTTCTCACTGCCACAGCGTTGGTAAAGAAGACATTTCACTCACCTGTTGAAAGCTCCCAGCAAAGCGAGGTGGCGCGCAGGGAAATCGCGTGCTGCAGTTAATGACCCCGAGATTTTTATACTTCAATTTGAAGTCGATATCTCCCGACTTCCAGGACAGAGTGGCCGGTGCGCATCGTGGGACACCCACTGGTCTGAGTCGGATGTCAAAAGAGCAAGTCCACAGAAGGGTCTCGCTGCGAGGTTTGTGGTCAGTAGAATGTGACAGCCTGAAGACTGAAGTGGGGGGGGGATCGTGTCATTTCTGGTTATGTAACGCATAAAAAGGACCGGTATCAGAAGAGCGGAACAATTCTATTGAATAAACAATCTATTTATTTCACGACAGAAGTCAAGAAATTCAAAATAGCAAGTATTAATAGTTCAAATTTCGTAACAAGAAGTCTGTGAATTCTCTGAGTTCTTTCCTGAGATAGAAAAAAAATGCATTATTCATTTCTTTTATATGCAAAAGAATAAGTGCATTTTTTTTGTGGTTTGCTTTGATTCATTCCTTATTAAGCGTATAACCTCTACATTTTAAGAACCTAATCAATTATGGTACGTTAAATTCTCATCAAAATCGAGCAATTTCACTTTTATTAGAATTTAGGCACTCATTTCCAGAATTTCTAGTTCAGAAGTAGCTTTTTTTGCATAGTCAAAACCTTCGACAATGTTTTCATGTTGGTCTTATATCCAAACTCATGCGACTTGAACTTTCCATCGAAATCGTTAAATATCAATTTTGTATCTAGATGCAGTCGACAATTCGGAAGAAAGGGAATATTTTCGCCCACCCCTCTCAACATTCCCAATTTTTAAAGAACTACTCAATTTTCGATCAGCTGTCTCCTTTGTAGACGAGTCCAAATACTTAAGAATAGTTTTAGAAGCTAAATTAAGCTTTAATAGTCTCATTACAGCGGCCCTCACCAAAGCTACGATTAAACTCAACAGCTTAATTGCTCCATGAAGTAAGCTTTCGATTAGGTTAAAGCTTCGACTTTCCAAAGTTATTTTAAGACCATTGTTCATGTATGGCTAAATTTGGGGAGGGGGGATGTTCTCCCAAAACATTAAGAAGGTGCAAGTTTTCCTAAATAAACATTTGGTGAAGATTGTTGAAGCACCCCATTTGGTGGATTTATGAGTAATGCTTTTTTAGAATTTCCCATCTTTTTGTAGATGCAGAAAATAAGCAATATAAGCGTTGAAATATCTCAATTTTTTTTTGCCGAATACACTGCTAGAAACGACATCACAAATTAATAAATTAAAGGTGTGTAATAGGCAAGGCACATAAATTGCATGCGGGTTTATAGAAAATATTCTAGATTACACACCTTTATATTTCTATTTCATGTTGCTACCGTCGTAATATACTTGCCCTCTACGATTCATAATATCTAAATCAAGATTGCTTAATCTTTCTAGATTTTGCTAGCTCTTCCCCAGTCAGATCAGTTACTTCAATAAATCTTTATTTATAGTTAAATGACTTATTTATACTTAACCATTTCTCTTTAATACTTTCATACCTAATAATGTTTGAAGCTTTTTTCTTATGAGAAAAATCGCAAGTATAACCCATTTGGATACTATAGTATATAGTTGCTTTTATATCGTGCTTAGTTTTATTAATGGATACATTTTCTAACACAGAAATAATTTGTTCTTGTGACCTATGTACTTAATGATGCACAATTCTATATTTAGATTTAATCATTTTGTTTTTGTATGATCCTTGAGCGCAGGATAGTATTTACTTATCTATTCGATTAAACTTAAAAATTTTCCATTATTGGGTGCGCCTATTATATCGCGGGTTCCTCGAAAAGGACGCTAAAAATGAAATCACATCTACAGTTTTTTGAAATACTAATTTGAATCGCGCCGTTTCCTTACTTATATTAACTTGATTCATTTTTATCAATAACCGAAAATAATTTTAGTCATTTTAGTAATTCTTTCCGAGCAATAAAAGAATTAAAATGACAATTAGAGCGCTCATGATCTTGGATTGAAGTTGACAGTTTTTTTTCATCTATTATAACCACCTATAAATCGTGTAGTTTGGTCATTACCTCTTTTTTTTTTTTTTTGAAAAAAATATACAACAAAAAGAAACATGGTGTTCCTGTGTCATAGACACGGCTGTGTCTTGTACATGATATACGTTTATGTAACGGGTTATATTCTTTTGAATAAAATATTTTTATTTATGTATTTAGGATAAAAGCAAGGAAACAAATAGTTATTGTGTTACAATATAATTTTATTAATAGATAGGTCTATGATACGAAAAGTTCGACACAAATGGCATACAAGATACATCGAGAATTCTGATAAACATTAAATCAATACAGGTATTACCTAAAGTTGTTATAGAAGTTCCAATATAAGACAAATTAAACTCGCTGAGCATGAAGTCGGGCAATGAGGGGTTTTGTGAGAAATCAATATTAAATTCTCCTACTATCATAACTGGTGTGTTAAGATCAGGCTCGTAATCGGATATGATTTTAGGTTTTATTGTTACCATTCAATTGTTCTTGAGAAGCCCTTTCCAATCGTATATGATCTTTGTATTTGTTTTTTGGCTTTTTGACGTGTATAGGCCGACATTATATATTTTTGATAATATTTTTTTTATTATTATCAAGTGATCAGTGAATATAAACACACTATTATATTCACTGTCACTACTTTAAACTAATGTTTTATATACAATCGATATATTTTGATTACATCTGAAGATTAAAACTCAAACGAACATCGCAGCTTCTCCGAGTTAGAAGTTATACTAATAGCAAATCTCGATATGCATTAAAATAACCTCAAAATGGCGGCGCTTCCCCCTCCACCGCGCGCGATGCGTCACTGTTCTCGTTTATCGTAATGAATTCATTGATCCTTTAGCTATCCAGTGGTATAATTTAGTTTTGGATGTAGAGGATAGATTCGAAACTACAACGGCAACCCGTAACCTCCGATTTTGTTATCACTAGGTTTTTTTTTAGATTGCCCCCGTAGGGTAGCAAATTTAAAGATGTATTCACGTCAACAAAATACGGAGTCTTACGTCTGTGAATATTTTAAACAGCTGTGAAGTTGAGATTCACCATTTGGCATTTTTTAAAAAGTAGTACGTAGTGGATTTCCTTAATTTAGACATGGTTATTTCTAACAGTATTAAGCAGTTTATAGAATGAATTATCAAATCAATATATGCTATACTATAAGCTATTACCTAGTAGGTGAGGTAAGTAATTGTAAATCTACTTACCTTATGTTAACACTATTTTGCACATGTTCACAAGACTATAATATATATACTATGAGCTTCATGTATTTCCAAATCTATCGGCTGCTCCATTTAAATTTCTTCCTTGATTCCTTTCATTCCGGTCATGGCTGGTGAAACAGTAATTTCGACAAATTTTTCCTGATTCGACAAATTTTTGCTGGTATTTGAAGATATTTTATGCATTATTCTTCCAACAATTGTTTTAAATAGAATTTGTTTTTAATTTTGTATTTTTGAGCCACTATTTTGAATGTGGCCCACATATTGTAAATCTACTTATGGCAATTCAATTCAATGGCAATAATATCAGATTATTGTGGTAATATGGGTAAATGCTGTTGGTAATGAAAAACACCCTTATTTCAGCGTTACGTGCATTCTTTTTGGGGTCATTGTTCTGCTGGAAAAGGAAATGTCCACCTAAAACCAAATTTTTAGCACTTCCTCTAAGATTACTAGGAAATATATTTAAGTTAACCATATGGTTCCTAATGCCATCAATAAGAGATAAATTTCCTATCTCGGATGAAGCCATACCACCTAAATCATGATACAGTCATCTTCATGTTTAACTGCAAAACGTTAATTTTTTAAATCCAAAGCCGTATTAGGCTTTATCTTTAAGTTGTAACAGCTACTACTGCCAAAAATATTGAATTATCTTTTATCATTAAGTATAACTTTCTTCCAAAAGTTATTGGTCTTCAATTAATGAGTTTTCGAAAACTTCAAACTCTTTTTTTCTGAATTTGCACTCTGATGAACGGTTTTTTTCTAACAATTTGACTTTTATATCCAGCTTGTCTGACGACATTTTGTACAGTTTCAGCACTTGCGTTTCTGGCTAAGATTTAAGAAATCTCTGAAACAAATTACATGAACCATATGTTCATAGAAATCTGAAGGAAAGGGCAAAAAATTTGGTTTTAGGTGGAAATTTCATTTTCCAGCAGGACAATGACCCCAAAAAGAATGCATGTAACGCTCATTCCAAACAGTATTTACCCATACTACCACAATACTCTGATATCATTGCCATTGAGTATCTGTGGGCCACATTCAAAATAGTGGCTCAAAAATACAAAATTAAAAACAAATTCTATTTAAAACAATTGTAGTAAAAAGAATGCATAAAATATCTTCAAATACCAACAAAAAATTGCCGAATCAGCACCATGACGTCTTAAAGTCATTATGAAAGCCAAAAGACATGCAATTAATTATTTACACTTTCTTTCTTTACGCGATATTACAAAAACTTCATTGGTGTATTTTCAATTTTTTGAGGCAAAAATCTGCTAATGTTTATTTAAAATAGTTCTGATATTTTCAGTTTAGAGGTTTTTCTTTATTTTCACTTTAATTTAAACCATTTGTTATGTGTAAAGATAAAAATATGTTTGAACTTCTAGTGAATGTGTTATTTGTATTGAAAGTTGAATTTATCAACTAAAAGTAAGGTAGGTGTACTCTCAATTTTTTGAGCACTCTCTCTCTCTCTCTCTCTCCCTATATATATATATATATATATATA
>JAOUZG010009953.1:318642-387201 GCA_026289955.1 Argiope argentata
ATATATATATATATATATATATATATATATATATATATATATATATAAGAGAGAGAGAGAGAGAGAGAGAAAAATTAATAGTAGGAATTTTAAAGCACATTAGCTAAATATTGCAACATTTGAAATTATTCTATGCTCATTATTATGTATTGTAAATCTTTTTCAGTGGATTTTAAATAGATATTATAGTTCTGCATAGTATTTTGCTTGATAAAATCATGGAAATTACCAAATTTACAAGAATCATTTGATTTTTCTTTAAAAATTGGCAAGAGTTGAACAGCATGATAGATATCTACGTCATTTAAAATAATATATAAAAATCTCAGTTCAAAAGTTCATCGTATATGAATTGTTTATTTATATAAAGCTCAATCGATATGTCATTATAAAGTACAGAGGAGGAATTTCTGACTTGTATCTAAATACAGAATATTCACCAAGAATTACTAAATGCAAATAATGCCATTTAACTTCAATCCGTAAAATATGCAATTAGCAAGCAAAAATAACAATATAGAGTATTTACACAGAATAAAATAACAAAAGCATAAAATAGCCCTTTTTCTGAATGAGTGGTGATTTTCTTGTTAGTAAAATTTTAAAACAAAAATCTAATTTTAGGTTAATTCTGAATATTTTGAACTTCCGTTGCACTTTTGCGGAAACAACATCTATTGATGAAAAGACAAAGCGTCAACTGCTTGGAGGTATTTGCGTCACTTGACTTTGCAACTCACGACTCATCCCATTGTTTAAAAGTAAGTCTTCCATGACAAAAGCAGGCGTTGTCTGACAGTTTGAAATCCCATATTCTTAGCTGAAAATATGCATGGGCGGTATAAATGGTGTTCAAGGTCATGTTCGAAAATGGGCACTGCAGTACACCCCTTCCGAAGTCAATAAAAATTGCGGAAATACGTGTCTTTCTTAACCGAAAAACTCTATTTAAAAAGCAACCTTTTCATTTTACATTTTGTCGAATTCTGCCTTATCAGATTGTTGAAGATTTTGCATTGGTTTATACACTTTAGAAACGATCATCAAAAATTTATAAGGCAATCCAGGAATTCCTTCTGCAAAATGAAATTTCCTACTTTTTTCACAATTTTATTGATCCGATTTTAAAATTGTGATGAAATTGCCACTTTATTTAATTTCTCTTTGCATTATTATAGCATTAAAATACAGTGTTATTACACTAAATTAAGTTTTTCACAAAATTTTCAGCTTTAAATGTTTAAAAATATATATGAAATAGACTTTAATTTGTGTGACAATTTAATGCTACTTCTGCAACAACAAAAAATGTATGTGTACTTCTTTCGAAACATTTGCTTTTTAATGTGGCTACATTCAAAAGATTCGAAGCATTTTGAAGTATTTGATTTTGATTTTGAAAATTGTGGAAACAAAGGTGTCATCAGTTAAGCAGTTAAATATTGGCGAATTCATTAAAACAAAAATATATTAACTGATATACATAGAATATATTAAGAAGAATATATACGTTGATATTCTAAGCGTCTCCCAATAATTAATTTTATACCGCTATGTCTTTTAGAGTAAAATATTTCAAGGAAAAATGCCCTAAATGCCATAATTATTTTTAAATGGTTTTAATTAATAAAAAATACATTTCTAAAAAATTGTAATGTCTGTATTTTTTATACATTTTTATGAATAATTTCTAATGGTGTATTTTTGATGTATCAGCATATTAATAAAAAAAAGGCTCCACTTTTCTACCATTAAAACTGAAAGAATTATGAAGTTTTGAATTTCATCATTTTAAACCAGTCAATGGACGTCTTCTGGAAGAGTTATGCTTCATTGCTGGATCTCCTTCAGACAGCCAATCCTTTGAGAATATCTGATATCTATAAACAATATTTCAAGTTCCATTCGTCTATCTTATTAGCGCTATCGCATCGTCAGATAAATAGATTTACCATCAAGCAGACTTCCACCACCATTTTGAAGTAAAGACAGGAAAAAAATCTACAATATCGGTAATGACGAGTATGTATTAATCTCAGTGCCCTTTTAGTTCACAAAATGATGCACCCGGACCAAAAACGTATCGCTTAGGAGATTCTAGAATTTTGATGCACCAAATTTCAACTTATGAACTCGTAAAGGTTTTAGGTAATCGCATAGTCAAATTGGTATTAACATTTTATTTATTTATGGCTCTTTTTTTTACCGGTGGTCGATTAAAATGTGGAAATTCTACAAAATCCAGAAGTCAAATTTTTTTTAACTATTACAATACCTCTTCTTCAATACAAAGAAATAATGGAAATAAAAATTATATAAAATATATGTGAAAAAGTAATAAAAATACCTTGAATTAAATTTAGAGAAAACCAGGAAAGCGCTTGACTCGAAATTAAAAAATGTATATTAGAATCGGAAGGCATGTAGGCTTCATCTAAAATCATAGGCCAAAATAGGTCAAATCAAAGGCACAGAATGTCCATTCTCAGAGTCTTCAAAAGCTACTACTAAACTGTGCATGTGCTTCCAATCAAGGAATTTCTTCCTCTCTAAATGATGCAAAGAATTGTTCTTTAGCCGGCGTCCTGGCACTGAGGTAGCGCTTCTTCCTCTTGATCTGGGCGTCCCGGGTTCGAGACCCAATCAGGGCATGGTTGTTGTTCTGTGTTTTATCTGTGAGATTTGAGAATTTGCTTTCCTGTAAAAAAGGGCTGAGCAAGCGCCATAATTGTGTGTCACCTTCATATGAGCTAAAATTCAGACTTCTGCCCTCGGGTGCTCAGGAGTCCACACCTTCAGAAGCTACCGTCCCCCCTCCTTCCTTTTCCGTTGTAAAGCGGACACGAGATCATCTTCATCAGCTGTTCTATAAGTTATTTCATTCTATGAATATAATCCAAAAGAATTATGATGGGTGAATCTTTAAAGCAGTTTCGACCACTCTTATTTGAGGAAATACTCTTACACAATAATCGCAATTTAAAAACAATTTTTCTGGTATCAACACAAACATAATTATGGAGCATCATTTCTCATCAATCAAACAATGTCAAAATTTTGTAAACAAAAGTCCACTGATTGAATTATCTTTTTTTAAGATATTATTTGAAAGCGTTTAAAATCTTCTAAAATATTGCTATTCAAAATTCATAATTGGACAGATTTATTTGGAGATTTTTTTTTCACTTTTGTCCAAGAATAGGGTATCAAGTATATTTTGTTAAATATTATTAATAAGGTTCAGAAATTGTATAAAAATTTAGGCCCTTCTTTCTTTCAGAGATAAAATTATTGATTTAATCAACATGAGACATAACTTTGCTTCATTTGAAGCACCTTTTCGTTTGGAAATACGTCTATTCGTAAGTATTTATGAATTGACAATCGGTCGCAAAATAGAGGAATATATTGCTTGCTTTGTGGCAGGTGGCCGGGGATCTTCTATGCGTGCCTTGAATCTATTATGTAAAAAAGATGAATTTTTTGAAAATTTTATTTGAATACTTCATTGATTTTTAAATTTTGAAATGTTATGAATGTGCAAAATTCGATGAGTTCAACCTAGTTATTTAAGAGAAGTCGGGTAATATGCTTACTTATTCACAATAATTTTTATTGCTATAAAGCTTGGTTTTTTAAAACAAAAAAAAATACCAGCATTTCAAAATATCACTCAAATAGAGCTGTTTCAAAAATCAAGGGTAAAAAAAAGTTATTTCTATAATGTTTTGCAAGAGCTGCTTTCACTTTCATTGTATTGAATTTTTGAAGTTCAAAAATTCAAAACGCATAATTGGAATATTAAAAGGGAATATTGAAATAAGTATAAAATTCTTCTTTTTCAAACCTCCATTATAAATGTATTAAAAAGGTGAAAAAAATATCAAAAATTTAAAACCTGAAATAAAAATCGCAAAAGCGAGATGTGATTATAGAAAACTAAGTTAAATCTGATTGTAATCGCGTTTATCATGGATTTTTTAAATTTTTTTTCTGCCTTAAAATATTTAATGTGCATATTTATTTATTATTTCATTCAATTGTTTTCTTCACGAATTTATGATTTTTATTTCAATCTCTACCCTTTGATAATAATTTTTTTTCTGTTTAATACACCGCTAAAGGCGTTCTTATTCTATAAAATTCTATCCAACTAATATCACTAAAGATAATATTGGATTTCTTTTTCGAATTGCGTGGTAGCAAATATTGGATTTATATAAATATCTTAGCCTTGATCGGGAAACGAATATTTTCTTTGACTTCACAGAACCATCTACAAACCTTTATACCATGCTGGATGTTATTTTTCTTTGTAGTTTATCAGCATTCTAAAAAGTTCTATGAAACTCTATCTACAATAAAATTATTTTCTAGTATCCTTGATTTCTTAGAGTAAATATTCTGATTCTTAAATAATTTACATAATTTTTCTGCAAGAGCGTTAAATGCTCCAGCTCTCATTCGTAAATTTTTTACCCTAAGAATAAATATTTTTATTTTTGTCTTTTTATTAAATATTTTCAATCTTGTCTTTTAATTATTTTTCATCCAAAGTATGGATGTGAAACCGAATCACAAAATACTTGAATTTCTAATATGAATACTCGAACTGGAATTTTAATCACATTTATAATATGTTTTAACATCTGCTGATTTTTAGAGATTTCTTCCTCGTCTATTCATAGTTCCTTAATTTCTTTAAAGTATTTGATGGAAATTCTACTCTTTACCTTTTACTTTTGTTAATGTTTAATTTATTTCATATTTTAAGACTATAAACCTTCAAAATTAATGGAGCTGTATTCTAGATTGCGCTACCACTGAAAATTATGTTTTGGATGAATTACTATATTCAAGTGTATTATTAGTATGGATTAGTATATTAGTTTAGTTTATTAATAATATTTAGTATATAATTAGTATATTAAAATTATTAAAGTATTCTGTTGTCAATAGCAAGAAAGAACTGCATAAAATTTTAGAATTTCAATATGTTAAGTAAGAAAGTGAAAAATCGATTACGAAATTCCATCTCTACAATCATGAAACATACGAAGTGAAATAAATACTTTTGCATAAAAGCGATATCGCTACTCAATGGAATTATTTCGCTTTTCAGTGTTTTTATTATTGTATTATTATGGATTGCATTATTTTATTATTATGCTTATTTGTATCCAATCAATCCAATACTTTTGCAGAGCAAGTCTACCATAAAATGCCGATCCTCTGCATTTCCTAATTATGATGTTCATGAAGGATATCTTCTCATTGCGCCTAAAACTTTAAAGACAAAATTTAACACTTTTTTAAAAGTTCGCAAAAATTGCAGATTTTATTTACCAGTTTTTGCACTTTTGAGCATTTCCATTCACAAGCCCGTGAGCAGACAGATCGTAGGGTAAGCAACCTTTAGAGGGATGATGCACGTCTTGGATCCTGATGATGAAACCGTAGTTCAAATTTCATCCACGTGAAACATTGCACCTTTGAATTATTTTGTGCGCATTCACTTTGGTGGACAGGCAAATAATTTTTCCATGGACTAATTTGCCCAAAATGTGTCACAAATCTCTAGTTTTGGCAAAAAGCGCTTGCCTCCTCAAGGGCCTTTCAATTCTGGGTGATTGTATTCACTGAGCTAGAAATATGTGCTTATGATTAAGCATGACACAGGCAGCGAATACGATAACAGGGATTGCTGTCATTTCGAATTCTTGTGTTCATTCTTATTGTGAGATGAGTTAAAGGGAAGGAAATAAATAAAAGAAATATTATTGCACATCAGTTGGACAGTTGGCCACTTGCAAACTACTTTGTGCTCGTCAATTTTGGTGCTCTACTTTTTTATGAGTAAAAATTTCTTTTTGCAGATTTGTTCCTTGATTATAAAAATGGAATTTTATTATCAATTTTTCACTCCCATTCTAATATGCTAGGGAATTGAAATTATGTTTGCGTGTTTTCACTGATTATACACTATTTTAACTTCTACAAATGTTTTAAGTAAGCAAAAAATAAACTCGAAATGGGGAGATGTAACGATTTAAGCTCTTTGGAAATCCTTTATATAATTTTTACTATACAATCATATTTGCGTAAAGCAGAGTCCACACGAGGCTGGGCATAGTAGACCACACCTACCTCAGAAAGATTACGTGATCATAATAAGACAACAGCAACGAATTGTCCCGATGAAATAACATTTGTCATTGTCCTGTTGAGTCAACAGGATTTCTCTGAGGTAGATCGGACAGTCCGTTGCTCACAATAGTTGGACTCGTGTGAACGCTGCTTAACTCTCTGGAATTCAAGCATATTTGAAATCATCGAAGTAAGTCCAATGATCGTATCGTGCCTTCTTTCATCGAACTGAACCATGCAGACTTTATCAGATGTTCTATCACCTATCAAATAGAATTACTTCTTGTGTGATGATTCGAAACCTCAGATAACCTAGTCAATTATTTATTTTTTTATCCCAAAATAATATTGAGTTTATTTTTTCTCTTGTAAAGGCCTGAAATACAATTTCATCCTAACAGGTTAGAACAATTAATTACACAATTTATTTACGATAAATACTATATAATTAATCAATCTATAAATTGCACATGCATCACTAGAGCTTTAATCGTCGGAATCAGAAGTCCATTGACTGTTCCAGTAAGTTTCAATTCGTAACAGTCATAATGTATTAACAGTTCCTGTCATGATGAACAATAATTTGCAACACCTTGCTCAATTTCTTAAGCGATCACCGCGCATCTAAGAAAACTGCTTCACACGTGTACTCGTGGAAGCAAGTAACTATCCGTTCTATCCGCAAGTAAGTATCTATCCGTACATACAGATTAACAAAGAGAGCCGCCTGCTAGCCGATTCTCGTTCTACATAGCACCGCACACATATTCCTTGTATTAATAGCACGGTTTCAATGGTCAGGTAATTTCACTAAAAGCAATTAGTTGATAGAATCTTTTTACGTCATGAATAGAAATGCGATCAACTTTAACAAGGAAATAATCGAAATGAAAAAGCGTCTATAAAGGACGCCATCGAGAACACGTTTATAAAGAAAATAAGTCATCTGATTCGGTTCCAATCCATGGACCTGAAGAAACTGCTAGCACTACCCGTGAGTTAGAGGCAACATGACCATCTTCTGCAGGGCCTTCCTCCATTCGGCCCTCATCACCTTCATAACGGCGAAGGCATGCTGGACGTAGGCTTGCCTGGTGGCATCGAAATACAAGGCGTGCATCGTGTTGTGGGGAATGGGCTGATGTGGTGGAGGGATCAGGTCGTGTCTAGGAGGCGGAAAAGTGGCGGAAAAACAACATCCGACAGCCAACAATAAAGCACTTAGAATCCTCAGAAGTATCATCTTCCAGAAATCTGCAATAGGAAAGTGAAAAAAAATTTAAAATGCAGAATGCAGTCACCATTAAGCAACGTTCACACGAGGCCAACAATTGCGCCTACCTCAAGAGCATCAAGTAACCCACAATGGCAAATGGTTGTCTCTTCGGGACAACTACTTGCCATTCTTCCACTTCTGCCACGTGATCTTTCTGAAGTGGGCGCGACTTTCTATTGTGCTCAATTGTTGACCTCGTGTGAAAACTGCTTAACAGTAACCGGCCAATATTTTACAGCAACATTAAAACGGAGGGTGTTATCTCTACGCTATTTTCGCCTATACTAACACAATATGTAGTGTTCTGCATTTCGTAAGAAGTTAAAAAGATTAATACTATTTAAAAATATTTTTTTTTCGATTGACACAAGCCTAACTATTCTAATGATAATCTACACTAGCTTTTGGATACTAGTTTGTTTGCCCAGATTGATTTTTTTAGGCTATTCAACGATTAATATAGATTAAAACTTTTTTTAAAAAGAAAATCACCTTTTTTTAACATTTACATTTGAAAATTAAATTAGTAAGTCATGGTGGAATTAATTTAATTTTAATTCACTCTCCATGAATTATGGAAAAGATTATAATTTTAACTATAATCTTTAATGTTATAATTATTATCGATTAATTAATTATTAGTAATCATTATTAGATATATCCCCTTAATAAACTTATTAATACTTATTAAAAATAAAGTAAATTGCACGGAAATGAAATTGATATTTTTTTTAATTTTAAGATAGTGCAGAAACCAGTTTTGTGTTATAATAATTTCGGAATGTATGAATATCCATTTCCATTGCCAAATCATAGTGATTATTCATCTGCCACGGTTCAGTTTATTTCTGCACTCGACTACATTTTGATGATTATTTCTATAACCTTGGTTTCTTTCATATATTCTTTACTTTATATGAATAAAAGTTTGGATGATGCCGACTCTTCTCTTGAAGATTTTTAATAACATTTTGAATCTCCATTAATTAGCTAAGAGTAGCTTTAATTAAATGCAACTGTAAAAAAGGCGCCCTGTGAAGAATCTGAAATTTCCGTGAGACTTTTATTTACATTTGAGGTTTGCCACCAAAAGTTAATTAATAAGATATATTTCTTGGTTTCGCGCTATGGCGTTTCATATATGGAGATACTTAACACTTTGACTGCCGAACACATTTTCTATGGTTTGCCCAAGGTGCCAACGTGAACTTTTCATTATGCGATATTATAATGAAAAAACAATGATATTATGCTAAAATATTATTTGCAATGGATAAAATGAGTTATAAAACCCTGCTTGAATCAGTTTTCGTGATGGGGATTACCGGTGATCCCCACGGCGCTGTAGGAAATTCTTACGATTGTCCTTTTTCCAAAAAATCGGGCTTCTGTTGTTAAGTGATTACTCTCATTCTTTAGTCTTATTCAATCCGTTCTACAAACGAGTTAGTGCATTTGTTATATTTTTTCACTCTACATATGCTTTTGCATTTTATATCTTTTATTCAATTTTTTTATTCGCCCTTAAAAATATGGCTTCAAATGAAGCTTATTCATCAAGTGCATCATCTGACGTAGTTTTAAACCTTCAAAAATACTGCGACTGATATCAGACAGCGAGAAAAGTTCATTGGGGTGTTCGTCGGATATCATAGGAGAAAAATATTTGTTTTCATGTGTTAACAGAATTATTTTTGCATGTTCTATATCGCATTAGTTTCTTCTAACCATTATAACAGAAATGGCATTATTGAAAAATCTATCAGCATCTATATTTACTGCAATTATGTATTATTATTATTTGCTGCTTCGCCGGTGCCTCCACGGCGCGGTGACCAAGTCGAGTGCCGGTCATCAGTGACCCCCACGGCAGTCAACGTGTTCATTTCATGCGTCCACCAAGTTTTCATCGTTTATTCGTTAGCGTGATCAATGCACAGACATGTAGACTTCCAGAGAGCAGGTAAACTATAATTTTGATTAAAAAACAGCTTCCCAAACTTTTTCTGTTAATTTCTGTTAACTAGAAATTCTTGAAAATTGCTTAATATTTTCCAGATTACTATATCATCTTATTCAAGTAGATACGTATACATTTTTTTAATTGTCTGAAAACTATTAAATAAAAATTAATAATTTTAATTTAAGAAGCTTCATTTTAAAAATTGGAGAAAAAGAAACCGGAAAACTAATTTTTTATAATACGAAGCAATAAAAGAATTCGGACTTTCTTAGATAATCAGTGAAGACGGAAGTACAGTTTTAAAGCAAACGTCATATTGCATTAAATTTAGTCGAAATAATTTTTAAAAACAAGTTTCTATTAGTGTGCTAGGGGAATGTTATATTTTAAGTAATTTTAAGACTTATACGAGCATGAAACAAATAAAGTGTAATCGAAGAATTGTAAATAATACATAACTCCTCGGATATACTATTTGCCCTAAATGAATAGCATGCATTATACAATCAAAGTAATGTCCACTTTTTTCTATAAAATTTAAAAAATCTACAATAGTAAAAAAAAGTAAATTTAATTAAAACGGTTTTTCAAAAAGTAATTTTATAAGATTCTGAAAGAAATGTTTTTTGTCTTTAATCTTTCATTACTTCTAACAATCAACAACAGCTCATTGTTAGAAGCATTATGTAATCTAAAAATCTGGGGGGGGGTCACATTTGTTGCCGAAAGAAATTAAAATCTAATTAAATTGAGCAATTGACTACCAATAAAATTTTGTAAATAATAAAATGCTATAAGTATAAATTGCTAATAATATATTGTTACAGAGTCGATGAGTAGAATTTTAAAAATCTAGCTAATGAAAAATTGGCCAAAATTCATTTATTTCAAAATTCTATCTTCTCAAAAAGATCAACTTAACTTTAAAGTGTGTAATAACGCTAAAAAAACAACTTACCGGAGAGCTTTGTCAAAAAATGCCAAAATAATGTTTTCGAACCATTTCTAACGTTTTGCTTACAACTTCTCTTCAGCATAAACAACAAAGACTTTGCCTTGAACTTCAGCGTCTCTTGAACTCGTTTCGCGAATGTCCGAGTTTCTTGACCCATAAAAGTACGACAGTTACTCTGATTTAGAGAAGAAACGAGTTCATGTTAGGTACCATCTTAAATCGGATTATAAAATTGATCCCTTTTTCAATTGTCAATTGCACCACTTTCTTTTGTTATTGTTATACTCAAACGACTGCATGATCCTTGCACTTTATATATACTCATTTATTCGAGATTAGAGTTTTTTAACGCAATTTTTTGACAATTTTTAATTATATTTTCACTTACAGTTATAATTCTGTTATTTACTAAAATCACTTTTTGTTAATTTATAAATTAATCATTATTTATTTAATGTTTCGAAGATTAAAAAGAAAGCATTGCTGACATTTTCAGTTTAAAAATGAACTGTATTAACTTAAAGATCTAATTTTATTTCATTTGAATTTTTATTCTAGCTCTGTCAGCTCGAACTAAGTTCCACAATAATTTATGCCTTAGCAACAATTGTCGCTTGAAATAAAATGACTTGCAGATTTTTTCAACATCTTATATTATTTATCGAAAAAATATAAAAGATGAAAAAACTCTAAAGCTTGTTCACTTTAACCATATAACCGACACCATGAAATTTTCCAATGCATAGGTTTTTAACTAAACAAAATGTACAAATGGTGATCGCACCAGGAAAGTTTTAACTTTTTTTTGTTATGAAATTATGCCTCTAGCATCTTATTACTGAAAATTAAAATTAATTCATTAAACACGCTCTGTTTCCGTTTATTTTAGGAATAGGAATTAATCAACTTATATAGATAGGATACTTTGATAATCAATTACTATCTTTTTACAAATTAATGAATTTGATTATGTTTTTAAATATGTTCCACCTCTCCTCCTAAGCAAAAGAACAGAATTCGCAGTAAGAATTTTCATACCTATTAAATAAAATATGAGAAAGCATATTGCTAACTTTTCAAGAACAAAAATTAATAGAAGGTTCAATAAATTAGATTGTAACAAAAAATAATCTTTTTTACACTTTTAACATCTTTTTTAAGATATTTAAATTTTTCCTTATTCTTTTTTATTTTAATATTATTTCACAATGCTGTTGTATTTTTCACATCTTTTCTTATGCTCCATCATTTGGAGGAAAAAAACACTTATAACATTAATACATCAAACATTAATAACTCGGGACGGTAATTATTAATCTGCGAATTTTAAATAATTATCTCTAACTGAAAACTTGATTGATTCACGGCGAAATGTAATGAAATAATTGAGTTTGGTTTCCTTTTCATCAAATCAAATGAATTAATCAATCTAAATTACCTGAACTGATCGATTTTTGCTCTTACCTCTCATTTTATTCCAGCAATTGTTTTTTTTTTTCATAGCTTTCTCAGAATCTGGATAATATTTATGAAGAGATTCAATTCAATATCATGGAAAGATGAGCAGAGAAGTAGGCATTTTTCTGTCTTATAATAGGTGGATTCAAACGAGTTCAAATCTTTTTTATAATTTGCATATATCACCGTCTCATTTCTTCTTTAGAAGTTTTCCAACATTATTTTTATTGGAAAGTCCTTCTTGAAAAGAGAAATTTCGGTGACGCTGCAGTGAAATTTGCCTATATCTAGGTCCATTGAATTTAATTAAATGTTCTAAATATTGTTATGAATTTTGTGTAAAATGGATGTAAATATTTGTAAATAGTTTTATTACATAAAATTAATTGTAATGGAATCAAGCGTCAACGGCAAAAGATCGTTCTAATGGGATTTACTACAGCAGATCACCATATTTTACTAATGTTTCGATGTAGGTGTGATGGTGACGTAATGAGGTCACTAATGGTTTTAATATACTATAAAATTTATAGTAGAAGTTAATAAATAAAGACTTGTTCTTAGAGAAAACTCCACAATAGTCTGGAACGATCGGACTGTTTCTGCGTTTGCCCTACTCACATTAGTGGGGCTCTACTTAAAAGCTCGGCTTAAGGTAGCGAATCAGATCAGTTCGGAGAACGAGCTACGTTCGTTGCTTAGCTTGAGAGAGAATATTTTCTCTTCTATGGGCGATCTATAGCCTCACTTTAATCGAGAATAGAGGATTAAATAGAGTTAATTTGATGTGAATTTTTAACTGGTGTTGCGTATATTTATTACACGTTACGCAATAAAGTATGCATCTTCACATCGTTCGTGTGTGAGAATTTTTTGCAACAATATTCTGAATCGAGTTTCATGTATATCTTTAATTTCGTACTATCAGGCTGTTTCTTTGTTTTTGTTTTTAATTGGAATGATATACGTGAATTAGAGCTATTTAAATGTTTCACCATGGTGAATCGCCACAAAAAATAGATCCTCCATTTTACTGCAGTCTAAAAAGATAAAAATGTAATAATATAAATTCATTTTACATTTTATTCAGCTGAGATTTTTTTTATCCTTTCCAGCATACAAGTATGTACAGAGAAAAAAATATTGTAAACGCCAATTAATTCGAATTCGAAATTTAGAATCTCCATGTTTTAAATTTTCTGAATTTGAAAGACACATTTTTCACATCGTGTTTGTCTATCTGTCTGTCTTTGACTTAGGTAACTCACAACTGTTTCGGCTAGATGGATGATATTTGCCACATGTTTCCTAATTTGCTCGTTTCTATCAAATTTTGTGTGAAATCCATTCAGAAAAAATCTGTCTGTCCAGGTGTTCAAATATAATTTCGAATAATTGGAGAGAACAAGATGAATAAAATTTCTTACTAAGATTTAACATCGAAATCGTGCATATCTTTGGAATCAAATCTGTAAAGGGATTGACCGTCTGTTGGACGTCATTTTTCAGAAACATGTAAATGTGATAGTTAAAAAATGCAATGACTTAAATTCACTCATGTCCATAAATTAAGGATAATACAAGTTCAAAAAGAGTCAAAAGCAAAACAAGTGTGACTTATTTATAAAGCCTATTTATTAAACAAAGGGTAAAGAGAAAAAACGATTATATATTTAATATCACTATTATTATTGCTTCCTGAAGTAAATTACAAAAAAAAACACCTCTATTTACAAAAACCAATACTACATAGTTGGTATGATTGTTATTACACAGAATGTCTCCCAGATTATACGATACAGTCCGTACAACACTTTGACATGTTGAGTATCAAATTATTGATCTGATCTTCGGGAATATTACACCACTTATCAAACAAAACTCTCCGAAGTTCCGGTAGGCAAATAGAAGGTGGTTGACGGGCTGCAACTCGTCGAACAAGCATGTTATTATAAAATGTAAGAATAAGAATGTATGTTCTCTACTGGATTCAAGTCCGGTGTCAATGCTGGCTAGTCCGTACCGATGATATCCGCCAATCGAAGGTATTCATTTACGATGTTTGCATGTCGAGGACAAGCGTTGTCATCCATAAACACGAATTTTGCGCCCATGGTAGAGACCCTAAATAAACGCACCTGTTGCTCCAGAATGACGACCTGTCGTTTGACCTCTCAATCTGAACATGCAGGTCAGTTCCAGAGCCTAGAATAATTCCCCCGAAAGTGAGCAACCCTGCACCACAGTAAAGATGTCGTTTAATGATGTCCTCTTGGTGCTAACGGGTACCTGGCGCTCTCCACATGAAAGTCTAGCGATAATCAGACTGCGAGTTAAACCTGGACTCGTTGGAATGCTTAGTTTTGCACGCTCTCTACTCTTGGCTAAAAACAGGCGACAGTGAGTTGCAGTGAGTGGAACACATCTGACAGGCCTACGAGCATATTGACCCATTTGCCCAAAGCGCCTGTACATGGTCTACCTTGAAACTGTCGTACTATTGCCTGAAGAGAGCTGAGGAGACAGGTTTGATGCTATGCTCAGTCTGTTTCATTCGGCGGTAACTTCCAAATATCGGTCCTCATTCGGCGTTGCAACTTGGGGGGGGGGGGTGACCTGTGCTGTAACGTCTATTCACACTATCATCATCTTGGAATCTCTGCCAAAGCCTGTCGATGATATTCTAGGCGATTCCAAGTTAAAATAAATGGTTACTTGGGTGACATAACGGTGAGGAAGTACAAAAATATAAATGTTTTGTATTCTTTCCGCCTAAACAAGTTGAATCTTATATAGCTTATATATAATGCATTCACCATCTTATATTTTTTCCCATCAGGTTGCATCGAAAGTTTTTTCAACTAAAAGTATTCGTGAAATAGCAATGTTATGATATCAAGATTCAATAAGCCGCTCTAATTTTCTGTAAGCCTAAATACTCAAGAGATCATTTTGTATAGATATATTAATTTCTATTTCTTTTCAAAGCTTTTTCAATATTTTCTTTGAATTCAAAGGATTTACATGAAAGAATCCTATTCTGTGTGCATTGCTAGATGTAATCAAAAACAGGCATTATTTTCTTACAATTTATATCCCTCAAAATCTAAAACATCAATTTATATGTTTTCTTCCTTCATTTCATTCTTAAACGTTTTTTCTTTTTTTTCTATTTTATTATTATACTAAAGTACCCTTACAGCATTGCCCTTGGCGCAACATCTAAGAGGAAAATTGGCTTTAAACTGAAGTATAACCTCCATTTGATATGACATGAGCATAACACGCTACATCAAACAAACATAAAAATAACATAACATAAAAAATAAAAAAACATGACATAAAAACATTAAAAAAAATATATATATATTTAGAAATCATCAAAAATAGCTTCAAAACCATTTTTATAGCACACATTCAGAAATATTTAGACTGTTAAAAAGTCAAATATATGATAATGTTACAAGCGGGCGAGCGGCACGAAAACTCGCCAAAGTTGGCCACGTTTGGCGAGGAGCCTCGCGCCAGCTTGATTGGTTTGGCGAAAGGAATAGTCTAGTAGCCGCTAGATTGTTCGCGTAGTTTTGAGAATTTTCACGAGAATTCAGGTGCACGCGCTTTTCGGCTATATAAGGACGAATAGCCGGAGCGAGTTAGTTAGTACTCACCCACCCCTACTCCTCAACAACTACTACTTAAGGGCCTGCAGAACTTTTCCAGTCCACTTCGCAGACGGTCACGTATGTAGCTGAAAGCAACGTGGAAGCATTTCATCATGACTGGGGATAAGCCCCTGCCGGGGCTAGGAGCCCCAATAATCCAACCACTAGCGAGTTAGTTAGTCAGTTCGAGTTAGTTGCTATAGTGATTACAGTCGTTCTATGAATTTTTGAGTGAATTGTGTGTTTATTTGTATTTCATTTAGCATCACATTTAGAATTCTCAAATTTTTCGCTGGTTCAATTATTTTCGGTGATTGGGCTTTGAACTGGAAGGTCGTGTGCGTTCCAGCTCTGTTTCTTCAATCACTACCCTGTCGCAATTAGCAGTAGATGAACCTCCTAGATCCGACTCGTCCTTATTAGGATTAGTTCCGGAAGGGTCAATGATGGAGTCGAATAAGAAATTATGTGCTGGGCACAATAATGAAAACATGATGATGGATGAATCTAACGTCCCCATGAGCCAAGATGTCAACCAATCCTGCCAGCACTGCGCCAGAGTCATTCATCTTCAAGAATGCATCAAGTCCCTTACCTTCCAATGTGAATTCCACAAAAAAGGTTACCTGGATGCCAGACATGTATTTGGGATGGACCATGAACTCACAGCACAACTTGATACATCCTGGAAGGACAACTCTCGGGAGGCAGACGCAGCCAGGGGTGAGTTGATTTCACTTGGCGATTGTCAGGACCCAAATTGTAGAACTAAAAAGTCCCCCCCTCAGGCGAGCAATAATTTTCAACTTCCTTCCCCCTCTAAGAGGAAAATCGCAAATAAAAACTCAAACAAACCAGTTGCAAACTACACCCCAATTCAAAATCGTTTTGCCGGGTTAACAATTGAAGAACCCAGTGTAGATACTGATAAAACTCCAGAGACTAAAATACCTCCTATTATGTTGCAAATGGTTGATAACTTAAATGAAATACTTAAGGAAATTAATCAAACCTGTGGCGAAACCACCAACAAATTTAGTAATAACTACATTAAAATTTTCCCCCAATCTATAGATCAACATCGTAAAATCCAAGAACTTTGTAACGAAAAAGAATATGAATATTACGTTATCACACCGAAAGACAAGCGACCACTTAAAGTGGTAATTAAGGGCCTTCCCCACCGTTTCAACCTTGATGAACTTAAAAATTGCTTAATGGATAAAAACATTCCAGTAAATAAACTCTCCCAAATGACAAAATTCCGTACTAAGGAGCCTTTACCTTTCTACCTAGTAGAATTACCAAAAAATAAAGCAGCCGAGGAAATATTCAACATCAAATATCTTTGCTATCTCTCTGTTACAATCGAACACTTCAAAGGACGTCCCATGGTAACACAATGCTTTAAGTGCAATAATTTCCACCACACAGCAAACAATTGTGGATACAAACCTCGCTGCCTTAAATGCGGAGCAAACCACGAGACCAATGCATGTAGCCAGAAGGAAATTATTCCCAACCCAAGATGTATAAATTGCGGGGAATATGGTCACATCGCCTCTTATAGAGGGTGCAGTAAATTTCCCAAGTTACCATCGGCCACGCAAAATAGGAATAACTACTTCCGAAAAAATCAATCAGTTGTTCAGGAAAACATGTCTTACGCGAGCCATTTTAGTAAGAGCCGAACCCAGAAAATGGCGCCACATGAAGGCCATGTTTACAGCCAGGTAGATCCGATAAACCAAACTGACATCGCAAGCGTAGTTGACGCTATGCGGGCTTTCAATGAGCTCGTCAGGGAATTTCCCAATCTTATAGCAGAATTAGGTAAATTAAAACACGCAACCAATCGATTAGACAAAATGAAAATATTCCTCAATGCATTTTCTGATCAGGAACTCTTCGATAAAACGTAATTTTCAATCGCCAAAGCCTCCGTATTATTTACTGGAACGCAAATGGCATTAAAAATAAAATGTTTGATTTTCGTAATTTTGTAAATAAGTATAATCCCGATATAATTTTATTGCAAGAAACCCACCTTAGACCACAAAGGAAAATCTTCCTGGCTAATTACTTTTCGTATTACAGCTACCGCTTTAATAAAAATGGAGGTGGAACCGCTATTTTAATTAAAAACGGCATACCTCATAGTGAGGTCCCCCCGCCCGTCCTACAACATGTAGAAGCTAGCGTGGTTAAAATTAATATTAAAAATATGGAACCCTTTCTCTTAACTTCTGCTTATATCCCCCCAACTAGTGATACTTCCAATTTTGTCTTTGATCTCGAAAATTTAATGCAATTAGGCCCTATTCAAATTTTTTGTGGAGACTTCAACGCTCACCACGTTAGTTGGGGTTGTAAATGTAAAAGTCCAAGAGGCAACTCCTTATACCACTTCGCCCAACAGGCCGGTCTTGAAATTCTAGCACCTAACTCCCCCACTAGATTTGGTTCCCACTCCGCTAATACCCTTGATCTTACAATAGTTAATAACTTTCATTACCCCTACGACATTAAATCTATCCCTGAGCTTAACTCAGATCACAACCCCATCCTTCTAAATTTTTACTTTAAATACTCGCTCCCAATAAACTCCTCTATTTATAAGACTAACTGGAAAAATTTCAACTACCTTCTCAGCCAATCAGATACCCCGCTTAACCCAGAAATCTCCTCTACTAGCGAATTAGAAGCTGCCGTCAAGCTCCTAGAAAACCAAATGCTCAAAGCCAAAATGGATGCATCAGCTCCCAGTATGACCAGCCAAAAACATTTAGACCCCAAAATTAGAGTCCTCATCAGAGATAGGAATATTGCCAGGAAGATTTTTCAGAATACTAGGGACCCAGTTTTCAAGAGACTCATGAATAGATTAAATAAGGAAATAACTAAATTAGGCACTCAACTTGATAACAATGAATTCGTCAACAAAATCGTAAATACCAACGCAGAAGACGGGTCCATTTGGAAATTCGTTAAATCGCACAAAAATAAACAACACAAGATTCCGCCCTTAAATGGCCAATCTAGTATTGCAATTAATGATAATGATAAAGCAAACTGCTTGGCGGAAAGCCTTGAGAACCAATTTAAACCTAATGACACCCATGATCTCACAACAGAGCACCTTGTAAATAATACAATCAAAAGCTTTCAAGACTCCCTCCCCCCCCAATTTTAATGACTTCTCACCCACAAATTTTAATGAACTTAATGACTATATTAAAACTTTAAATATCAAAAAAGCATCTGGAATCGATAATATCAGCAACCAGATGATCAAAAATTTACCTAATAACTACATCTACTTTTTAGCCATTATTATTAACAATATGCTCAAGTTAGGATATTTCCCAAGCTCCTGGAAAACTGCTGCAGTAATTCCAATAATTAAACCCGGTAAGGACCCAACTGATCCGACTAGCTATCGCCCCATTTCGCTTCTCCCCACAATTAGTAAAGTCGCCGAACACATTATTTTAGCCAGATTAAATGAACATCTTAATAATAATAATATTCTTATCCCAGAACAGTTTGGTTTCCGCCATGCCCTCTCTACCACCCACCAACTGCTCAGGGTAACTGAATTCATAGAAGAAGGCTTTTCAAATAAACAATACTCAGCAGCAGTTTTTCTCGATATACAGAAAGCTTTTGACAGAGTTTGGCTTGAAGGCCTTATTTACAAATTAATAAACTACAATATACCTCTGCACCTAATCAAAATTTTAATATCTTACCTCAGCAACAGATCCTTCAGGATTAAACTGAACAATGTTTTCTCAGTTATAAAACCGATTTTAGCTGGTGTTCCTCAAGGATCCAAGCTGGGGCCAGTTCTTTTTTCTATTTTCATAAATGACATCCCGAAACAATTTAATACCATATTATGCATGTACGCAGATGATACTGCAATACTAGCGCGCAACAACAATCCAAATTACATTACAATAGCTCTTAATAGACATATTAAATCTCTTGAGGACTGGTTCTCCAAGTGGAAAATTGTAATTAATGCGTCAAAAACTGAAGCTATTTATTTTAGTAGATATAAAGCTAAGAAATTCCGCCCTCTTCAAATTAAAAATCAAAACATCCCGTGGTCTAAGGAATGTAAATATTTAGGAGTCATTTTAGACAGTAAATTAACTTGGAAGCCCCACTTTAATTATCTAACCAACAAGTTTCGAGACCTAACTCGTAAATTATATCCCTTAATCTCTCGAGACTCCAAAATGACCAGGAAAAATAAAATACTTATTTACACTGCCTATTTGCGTCCAGTAATTACATATGCTTGCCCTGTGTGGGGTTATGCGCCTAAATCCAATCTAATTCATGTCGAAAGACTCCAAACCAGATTTCTAAGAAATATCTGCAAAATGCATTGGTACATGCCAAGTAAAAACATGTACCTTGCACTAGACTATCCTCCACTTAAAAAATTTCTTAAAAAACTTGCAACTAAATTTTTTGAAGACTTGGAAAAAATCAATAATGAAGCCATCCTTAATATCCCCAGATATACCCCAAACATTAAAGTCAGAAGACCTAGAAATATTTTACTCTAATCTCACCTCATTTCCAATATTGTAATTTAACTTTTGTTATTTTTAACTTTTTCTTTTTTCCATACTTAAACTCTTATTTTTGATGATTTAAATCAGCTCTAAGTCTTAAGTTCTCACATGGTGCATAACTCCACACCCACCACCCCTAAATAGCCAATCAAAATCTGTCCTGACTCTCGCCAACTCACCCACCCCTACTCCTCAACAACTACTACTTAAGGGCCTGCAGAACTTTTCCAGTCCACTTCGCAGACGGTCACGTATGTAGCTGAAAGCAACGTGGAAGCATTTCATCATGACTGGGGATAAGCCCCTGCCGGGGCTAGGAGCCCCAATAATCCAACCACTAGCGAGTTAGTTAGTTGCTATAGTGATTTGATCGAGTTAGTTGAGAGTTTGCTCTGAAATAAAAAGTGTCTCGTTGGACTAAAGGATTTGTGAGCTGTGTTTGCGTTTGTTGTTAACGCTGTGTTATTGAGCTCGCTGTGATTAACTGTTGCTGTGCTATACGATAGCTGTTTTGTAGTCTGTTTTTATCGTGCGTAAGACTTGAATTTACGCTGTAATTGACTGTTGACTGCTGAATTGTACTTATCTAAAAATTTTACTTTATCAATTATCCTGTAAATAACTGTAAATAGCTGTAAATAAATTTGTTTGTGTTGTCCTCAAATAAAGTCCATTCAATCCGAACCCGCTAAGCATAAAAACGTAACAATATGTTCATAGATAAAACAATTCACTAAAAATATACTATAGAAAAGCTGTTCTAAAATTTGAAAATATGCATACAAGTCATTATACCCACTGCTCTACACTTGTTTATCAACTGTATATAATCTGAGAAGCAAATAAAATTAAGCTCACTTCGTAATATTTCTTTGTCAACTATATCGGCTGGTTTTCTTCCTGGGGCCAATACAAAATGATTTTGTTTGGACGTAACTGTAGAAAGTCTCACATTAAAATGTCAGTGAAAAAAGCCTATTCGCTTTAGTCAACATTCTGTCTCTGTTATTCAATTGCAGTGCGATTTAAATCGAGATCATAATGACCCAAATAAAACCACTCTTTTCTCAAATTTTATTTTACAAACCGCTTTAATTTTTTGGGAAAAGATGCATGCCTAGTTTAAATAGTATTTCAAATGGCTAGATAAACCTTTTCTCAGGCTTGAAAAAGAAATCAATTTACTTTTTTTTCTTGAGTACTGTTATTTCAAATGGTAGAGGGAGAAAATAGCTTTCCTTTTTGATAAATAGCATTAATCATTAGCTATATAGAAGCAAAGAAGCAGACCTTGGTGTAAAATAGTGCAACGTTATGCGTAATTTGACATTCTTGAGATTTTAAAAGCTCTCTTTTCTTAAAATGAAAGAGTACTGTAGGAAACATCAATATTTAAAAAAGCATCAAAATTAATAAATAACGAAATGCAATTTATTTTAACTAAAAATAAAGTTTAACAAAATTCAAAAGAGGTAAGATAAGGGATTACAAAGACATGTACAACAACTAAAAAACAAACGATCAACAGTTTTTAACTATCTCAAATTAGTGTCAAGAATAATACCATAAATACTAGATTCCTGATGGACTCAATTTCCTCATTGAATCTTGCCAGAAAATACCTGTTCCGATGGTGAAGGGCATGAATCTGGACATTTGGCGCCAAGAGTTCTCATAGAGATTCGGCAGTAGGACTTGGCAATATTAATACGGTTTAGTCAGAAGGGGGAGAAATTTTTGTCATTAACTGACTCATCTTAACGACAGAAATTTGGTTGCATCAGGAGTGAGTCGAAAGGGAACATCGTCGACTAAGGCTGTCTTTGTAGCTTTCCAGATTCTTTAATTCGGATAGGATGAGATTTAATTTTCTTATTATTAGAAGGTGGCGGAAGTAGGGTTAATATTGTAACAAGTGAGCGAACGCCGCTGAAGCATGGAGGGAAGAGCGTTTGGCGACGGCGTCAAAGAGCTTGGCGCCAGCTGGGTTGGTTTGGCGAAAGGAATAGTCTGGCAGCCGCTGGTTCTCTCGGTAATTTCCGAAGCTTCACGGCTCTTTCGCACGGCTATATAAGGGACGGGCTACCACATCCGGCAGTTTTTCCCTTCTCGGAAGAGAAGCGTCTCCCTAGACTAGCGGACTAGCGAGCTGTGTTTGCGTTTGCTGTTAACGTTGTGCTGTTGAGCTCACTGTGATTTACTGTTTGCTATGCTATAGGATAACTGTTTTGCAGACTGTGTTTATTGTACATAAGGCTTGCATTTACGCTGTACGTGACTGATTACTGCTGGATTGTGTTTATCTGAAGTTTTGCTTTATCAAGTCATCCTGTAAGTACCTGTAAATAGCTGTAAATAAATTCGTTTGTGCTGTCTTCAAGTAAAGTTCATTCAATCCGAGCTCGCTAAGCTAAAAACGTTACAATATATTATTTGACTCAGTCAATAATATTGGGAGATATCTCATAAGAAAGTTGGATTTGAAGGTAGTACGATATTTTGTTGTTTGGGTACGAAGGACTTCTTGATTCCAGGTAGCACATCCTGTAGCATAATATTGTACAATATTATATGATATTAAATAAAATTCCCCAATATTAAACAATATTTCGAATATTGATCAATATTGTACAATATCTGTGTGCTACTAGAGATGACATATTTCAAATATTGATCAATATTGTACAATATCTGGGTGCTACTAGGGATGACATATTTCGAATATTGATTCATATTGTACAATATCTGTGTGCTACTAGGGATGACATTTTTAAGGGGTTGAAATAAACTGAATTTTCTATAACCTATAAGAATAGAGGTGAAGAGGAATATAAATCTTAGGGTTTGGAACGTATATTTTTATTGTTTAAATACCATCGTTTATAAAGTGCCAAGATCTTTTAAAAAATTCTACTTAAAAGAATCAAGTTTTTTTCCAAAGAAATTCTTTTAAGGAGCAAAATGTAAGAACATACCTGATATAATCATTTCTCATATCTTTTTTAAAGATATATCTAAGGATAATATTTTAGCACTTGTCGATTATGCTTATATTTGATTTCCCCATAAGCACAAGATGTGCGATATCTCCACGACATTGTTGCATGTTTCTGAATGCCCGCCGCTATCGGAAAGATCTCGAAATAATGTTATTGGGTAATAGGGGACAAACTAGATATGAACATATTGATATAGTTCTTGCAGTAAAAATAAGCCCTTTATTTCCCCTAAGCATTTTAAATTTGCGAGAAATTAAGGCCTAGAGTTTATTTGAGTTATCACAGGATTTTTCTTTAATCCTTTTTTGCTTTCTGAAACCAGGGAATTTCTATTCTATAAATTCTGACATTGAAATGGAATATTTCCTTTCCTTTGTGAAAAGGACCGCTTCCGTTGCATTAATAGAAATTTTTCATTTAAACAAGTAGCTTTCAGAGTTTAGTACATGCTGCTTAAAGAATATGTTATGGTTCAAGTTTTAATCTGTAACACTGTGTTATCTACAAAAATGCTGAGCTTGGTAGAAATATCATCAATAAAAATCAAATCTACAAAAATAATGAGCTCGTAGAATATCATTAATAAAAATCAAATAAAGGGTAGATGATAACTCTACCCCCTGAAGCAGGCGTTTAAAAGGAAAAATTCAATAAATTTTGATTAAAGAAAATGATATCTTGAATTAATAACGTGAAAAAAGTCCTTTTAATCACATTCTACCAAAATATTTCTTCATATCAGAAAAAAGTATTATCTGGGTTTTCTTTTCTCAAAATTCAAGAAAATGAATACTACTTCTCTCAAAAATTGGTAAAGGATTGAGAGAAGTAGTATTCAGTTTGGAGTTTGAACCGAAATTGGACCATAGACAATTATACCATTACGATGAAAGTGTTTATTTAGTTACGGAGGAACCGTCCACCGTAATTTTACTAAAATTAAGAAGTAAGGAGGTTGGTCTGTGTTTCGAATTTATAATATAGGCTGCTAACTTTGAAAACTGAAGCAACAACTAAAGTTTTCTTTGCTATCGATAATTATTTAATTTTGAGAATATTGCTGATGGTTTGGACTAATGTGATGAATAAGAGATTTTGATCGTTTTATTTTAGAAGTCTTCAATGCCTGGGATCTGGATAGTATCTGAATAAATCAACTTTTGATATACGAAAGAAAAGTACCTTATTAGCACAAGATATTGTGCAAT
Source organism: Argiope argentata (assembly GCA_026289955.1). Taxonomy (NCBI): domain Eukaryota; kingdom Metazoa; phylum Arthropoda; class Arachnida; order Araneae; family Araneidae; genus Argiope; species Argiope argentata. Next base: position 342,903 of record JAOUZG010009953.1, read on the forward strand.
ATCCCCACAATGTTATTCGATAATATAAAAACAGTATTTTTACGAGTTTTTTGTTAATAGGGAATGGAAATATTATTATATATTCTTTGTGGTATTTCCATTCGCTCATTGCTTTTCGGGAAAAAAAAAACAGTTTTTTTTAACAAGTTTATTTCTCACTACAACTAGATTTTCAGAAGCCATTATCTATATTTAATATAGTGATCATAAATACTAAACTTTATAGATTACTTTAGATACAAAATAGAGCACAAGAGAAGTAAAGTACCTTATTACTTTACTTCTCTTGTGCTCTATTTTGCTAAAAAGAAGCTTTAAGAAAAGTGTTTAAAAGAGAAGAAGTTTTCTCAGAAAAGTGTTTAAAAGAGAAGAGGAAAATGTTTTGAATTTATTACGAAATTCGTGAATTATGTTCCTCTAATCTTTTGATACACAGATCCTTTTCAATACGAATCATTGTAGTAGCAGATCATGGGCTAAATTACCCACAAGCTACCCCGTGCGATAACTATAGGTGGGTGCCACTATTCGATTTGGTCACAATTTCTTGAGGCAGGCGTGGTTTCTTTTATGCATAATAATTGTATGAACGCTGTTCCGTGTGAACGCTTTTCGTTCGCTCTCCAGATTCGGATTTTGAATTCCGTTCTGACTTCTGAATTAGAGTCACCAATTTGTTATCGGAAATGTTTTGTTTATAACAGCGTGTTTTTTTTAATCTAACTTTTATGGCATTCTTTAGTATTTATTCAGCCCTTTCAAAGTAAATAAACTCTATTGAACTTCTTGACTGTAAATATTTTTAAGTTATCATTATGTCAAATGTTGGAACACGAGACCTCTTATTGAGCATCATTGATGATATTGAAATAATATCCAAGTATGTAGTATTCATTTACCAATGTTTATTTTTGTTTCGGAGAAAATATTAACGGTCTTTAACTACATTTTAATGAATTTTATAGTTACACGAAACATCTTCTATCACATTCTATTAAGTACATTTTAATTATATTTACACCATATATAATATATTTAGCTATGTTAAAAACGAAAATATTGCCAGTAGCTCTAAAAGTTTTAGAAATATTTGCAATTTTGTAAGAAACAAAATATTTATAAAAACTTTTTTCACTAAAAGGTTGTTAAAATAATTAATGAGCCAAAAGGTTAGATATTAGTTTTCATAACATAGCTAGAACCAACATTTTCTGAAAGAATGTTTACTCCAAATAAAAAGTGCAATTTTTCAGAAAAGGCATTTAAAAATTTTAAAATAATGCAATAATAAAATTTTATATTACTATAAAATGTTAAAAGTTGCCACATGTGCTGGTCAAACTTTCTTTAAAAATATTTTAACTGATTTTATTACCTTTTAATTTTATTCATTATTTTTATGTTATATTGTAATAGCCAACTGATGTCTTTATATCTAAATCAACTCTTTGAGAATTCCCATATAATTTTAAAACATCAATGGATCAATCAGTTCGAAGTATTTAAGAATAGGTTACACATAGTTATATCATTAATTAATAACACTGCAATTTGTGCACCTTACTTTTTTTCTGCTAAATATTTTTTAAGAAAAATAATCTATTAAAGATTGTTAAAATGTTGATTATATATGTGATGACCATTTGGTCATTCCTTAACAAATTTATGTTTCAAAGTTGGAAAAAGAAAATTGTTTTTTTCTAGCTGAATTGGAAAGGTCCTATGAATTGTTTCAGAAAACGTTTTTATTATTTTAAACTATTTACACCAAATGTTCTTAATCTGATTTATAAAATTTAAATACAACAGCAAAAAAAAGTTGCATTTATGGTTAATTGCATGTTTTCTAGACTTTTAGATTATTTTTATGGATGAAGCATAATAATTTCTTTTCTATAATTTTATTGCTGATTTTAATTTTTCTAATTATTCTTATTTAATTTCATAAGAAATATGCATATTCTTTTTTATATATGTCTTTTATATATACTTCCTCAAAATTCTTAGGAATGTCTTTTTCTTAAAAATATCTTTCACTGATATTAGAGCTTTAGAATTATAATTTCTACAATGTACAATTTCTACAATTGCAATTTTCAATCTGTCAATGATTCTTCAAAAATTCTAAAAGCTGTCCGATATTTTTGTTTTCTAATAGCTCTTTGCAGTTTGTTGACAAAGGTTTACTTATGATATTCATTTCATTTATTTTACAGTATTCCAGCATTGCATCTTAATCTAAAATTTTCGAAGTATTATTGAGAATAATTAGGACATAGCCATTTAATTATGTATGGCTTCTCAATTTTAATCTTAAATCAATCATTTTTGAATACCTAATCATGTGTTCTATAAAGGGAACAAATTTTGAAATTTTTCAGAAAACAAAAACTTTAGGGTGGATCCATACTTTAAATGTTTATGAAATTTTTTTAATTGCATAAATCTGCCTATATATATATATATATATATAGGGAATTGTTTGAAAGTTTGATTGCACCTAAAGGCCAGAAACTCACTTCTGGTGAACTTTCGCAACTTGCTGAACTTCTTGTTTTGAAAGATCAAGAATTGAAATCAACTTTGCTAACTGGTAAGTCATAAACACTTTTATCCTTGATATCAAATTGTGTCATTCATAGAAATAAATATTTAATATATTATTTATGCCTTGAAAGAATTTATTTAATATCTTTACACAATATATGAAGGGTACATTAGAATTGCTATTAAATATATTGATTCAATTAATATGAATATCTTGATAAAAATTTGTGTTATCAAATTTTAATTTCGTATCGGGTTTTTATTATTATTATTTCGTGAAATATTTTTATATTTAACTCATTGAAATGTATATTTTAGTTTGGCATAAATATTTTTGCTTTTAACATATTTTAAAACTTTTATCTGCAGTGTATAGATACATACATTCTTATTCTTACACTTTATAATAATATGTTATTTGCATCATATTGATAAGTTTTAAATTAATTATATTGCAAATAACTAAAAATAGTTTTTTGTTTGTTTGTATATATAAAAGACTAAAATTGGTTTCTTTTTATTTGTGCAAAAATTTATAAAATGATTATCCTAGTATACTGTTCATTGGCGAAACAAGTTTAATTTTTGTAATGTGCAGATTTTTTTTATTTTTTTTTAAAGCTGCAGAGCAAGCTGAGATTCAGAAAAAAATTGATGCACTTCAATCTGAAGTAGAGAAAGTGGACAATGATATTCACCACCTTCAAAAGTATCTAAAAGAAGCTGAGCATTTACTGGTTAGTTTAGTTAAGCATATTTTAGAAAATCTTGATTACATTATTAAAAAATATAAATTGATATTAAATATTTGTTTTAAATGCTCTTATTATTTTCCTTTGTTTAAACTGGCTTAAAAAAATCTTAATAATAATAATGTCTATATGTTAGATAAATATAAATAAAAAGGAAAAGTATCTTAATTATTGTTTCTTTAGAATTGTATGCTTTAAATATGATAGCATTTATAATGCAGGATAGCAAACTGATTGAGAAACATTGAAAACTGAAAATGATCAAGGAATTCTAAGGGATATGTAAAAATCAAGAAAATTTATTCTAAAGCTGGATTTTTAAAGAGATTTTGATGATTATTATTGTAATTGTCAATTATTAACTAATCTTTTTTCATAAAAGAATGGAACATTGATGACAATCATTCATTAACTGAAATAAAAATTGGCATTTCCATACACATGCCTGGTAGTAGGGATATGTACAAATAAATTTTCAAGGGTCAGAATTTTCTTGTGTAGGATTATCTGAGCTGTAATTGCCTGCAATGCCAAAGTTCACTAGATTTATGATAGATTCTGTTTCTGCTAGTTGAATTTGAAGCCCCTTTGTTTGATATTTGTCTTATATTCTATCTCATCTTTTTATCATATTTAAAAAAATTAAAAAATTAACTCTTTCATTGAAATTTTGACATAATTTATATAGAAATGATAACTTTATGATACTATTATTTGTTATTTCATTGTTTTTATATCAAATCAAAATTGAAGCTTAGATTAGCATTTATGATTTCAGACAAAATAGTTTATAAACAGTAAAGTTGATTATATTAACATCCAGATTTGTAGTAGAGGGGGGAAACAATCACCATATATAGTGTATTACTTAAATAATAATTCCATTTGCACTTCCCCCCCCCAAATTATGAAATAAATGATAATGATGTAATTAATGAAAATAGTCTTGATTGTGCATTCTATGAGAAATGCGGCATAACTAAGACACAACTCACAATAATATTATGATTTCCACTTTTAATGGTCTTATTATAGATTTTTTTTAATTATAATTTTTTTCTGTACAAAGAAGTATTGTAACCAACAACATTTTTATTTCGAGCTTTTGATGAATCGTTATTCTTGAGTTCGAAAAATTCTTTCATCATCTCCCTGAGTCTCGGAAACATATTTATGTAATTATATTGTTTTGCCTGTAACCATGTTACCTCAAACATGCTTTAAACTAGATGCATGAAAATGTACGTGTAATCTTTCCACCAAATTTGTAAGTTTCTTTTGTTTGTATGAGTAAGTTTTGGGAGAACTTGACATTATAATCTTGGAGTAATTTATTGTATATAAAATATCTTAAATTCTAAAATTAATTTATTTTTCTGTAAATTCGTTAACTTTTTATTGGCTTAGAATTATTGGGTGCATTGCTTATATTTTCTTTAAACATTTGTGTCTGCATTCACTTTGTTTTTCTGAATATTGGGAGCACACAGATGTTACTCTTAGGGCAATGTATAGAATAGCATTGAATAAACTTGTTTATTAAGTTATTATATGCTAGTAAAGTAACTCATGTAAATTGTAATAAATGGTTTATTTACTTTTACAGTTAAATCATAGGTTATTTTATTTTAATGGGTATTTTGAATATTATTTTATGAGAAATGTTTCATTATTTTCTGTGGATTATCCTTTGTTATATAGGCTACTGCTGTGTATCAAGCCCGACAGAAATTGCAATGCATTGCTAAGAGTAATGAGAGAAGTGTTTCTGTTGATGAATTAATAAAGTATGCACACAGAATTAGTTGTTCGTATGCAGTTGCAGCTCCTCATAACTGGCAACCTGGTAATTATTGTTCCATTTTTTTTTCCTGTCTTTAAAACTAATGTAGAAATTTTTTTGTTAAATTCGAAATGTGTTATGTATCCTTGCTTTCATACATGCTAGCAACTTATTTTACTTATTACTTTAATTGCCCTGATAAAACAAACATATTTTTTTAAAAAATTAATATACAGGCCATTCTGATCTATTATGGGTAGGATGAATTTGCCATAATCCTTTCCTTTTAATTATTTAAATATATTTAAAAATAATCACTTTTGAAATTTGAAATTAATAATATAGTTGACCAGATATACTCCTAAAAATGAAAAGTACAAAATTCAGACGTCTGTTGTTCACCATTTTTTAGAAGTTCATATAAATATATGTTTTACAATTTTATATACAGTTATAATTACTGATTATTATTTTATTTAAGTCATAAATACACTTTTATATGTTCCTTTCATTTTAGGAGATCCTAGGAGACCATATCCGACTGATATTGAAATGCGTCTTGGATATCTGGGACGTCTCAGTGACTTGCCCATCAGTGGAAACATGCTTCAACAACAACAAGGAAACATGGAAATGGGTGTGGCTAGAGGAGCTCATGGAGGTATGCCCTGCATTTAATTAATGCTTCTGTTCTTATAGAAGCGCTTATATATGTAAGATCATTATTTGTTGAAAGCAGAAGATGGTTTCAAAGGCATAGATGACACTTTGAATTTTTGAGTTAATTTTATTCTATCCCAGGCGATCATAATTTAATTACAAGAGCGCATACAGGGCCCGTTCCCTCACAGTGCTACAGAAGCATAAAGAAAGAGGGAAATCAGTATCCCTGTTCTAAAATACCATAAGATTTTGATAGGGAAAATATTTTTTTCATATTTTTTATATACAATGAGATTTCAAAGGGGATTTCCTCCACACATGCTTAATCAGGCAAGGGAAACACAGGGATCTTTTAAAGATATTTTGTTTAAGTCAACAATTTTCATCCTCTCACTCAGAGCTTGGGAACCTGTCGGCCCTCAGCCGAATCAGCAATTTTTCACAGCTTCAGTTTAATTAATTAACTAGAACAAGTGGAAGGGATCTGAAAATAAGAGAATATTTTTAGAATGGGCTAAATAACATTGAAAATTAGGAAATTGATTTTGGATTTAAATTAGAGTTTAAAACATTATGTATGTGTATATATATGTATATTGTATGAGTATTTTATTATGTTATGCTGTTGTGCTAAAAATTTTACTAACAATTATATTCTATTGGTATTTAAGAATTTCAAATACAGATTACTTTTTAGCTTTGATAATTATTTTATTGAATATTTTTCCTTATGCATGAAGTTCTTTGAAGAAAGCCCCATGAATCATTTAAATCTAAAACTTTCACTTTGTTCAACTTATTAATATGGCCAAAGGAATAAATATACTGATCTCCAAATGTTAGGATACAACATGTTATTCTAAGCTTACCTGTGAAAAAATAGCAATAACATTAAAATTCACCATTCATATGTATGATAATAAAGAACTTAAAGAAAACATGCAAAAATCTATCTTTCACAAATTTGGGAATAAGTAATGATCTTCAATTTATGTATTAGTTGCTGATCTTCAGTTTATGTATTAGTTGTTGATCTTCCATTTTTATTTTATTATACTCTCCAGGATATTTTTATTCATTAAAAATATCCTGGAGAGTGTAACAATGTCTAGGAAAAATCTTTTGTCTGATACTTTAAAGGATTGATCACTTTGAGGGAAAGAAATCGGGTTGTCACAAGTTAATGTTACTAGATATCTTGATATGTCAACTAATAATTGGATCAGTTTTAATCTGTGGATTTTCTGCCTAGAAAATATATTTCAGTTTGACTTTGAGTTACAACACCTTTGGGAGACTGTTATTTAGCTCTTTAAAAGAAACAATTCTGTGGCTGAGCTCATAGCTGATCATTTTGTGGTAACATGAATAAGAATCTTTGCTATTGCTGTGCAAAGATGCCTTTATTATTTCTGTTCAAAAGTAGGGCTTAGGAATCATAATGCAAAATCGTACCAGTTGGCAGCTTTACATACGTCACATTTTTTTCGGGGGTGATGACCATCAGTCTAGAACTGGTGCAGGGTTGTTTCAAAATAAGTTTCTTAAAAAAATAATAAAGAAAAAGAAGAAAAATATGTCAACTAAAATTGCTACTATTATTTATTAAATATTAGAAATATATTAAACTATAATAATAACAATAGCAGTTTCTTCCTGTCGTAGGTTTGCACTTTTTTAATATTTTGATAATTACTTTTTAATGCAGAAACTGCATCTGTTCTTCATGAGAACCTACTCACTTATTCTTTTTAAATTTGGAGATTGATTTTCCATATTACTATTAAGCATATTCCATCGTTGAGTAGATGCCGAGAAATAAACATATAAACTCCGAATAAAATCAAAATAATTTAATGTGCCAGAACATGATTCTGCAGCCCAATTACCTATTAAATTTAATGTGTGACTTGTACATAGTGCAAAGACGGCTGTATTTATATGCTGTTTTAGTCTTGCTTGCAGTCCACTATCTTTCCTTGCCACATTTGTTGTGTTATCATAGGTTTCACCCCTACATTCTTTAATATCTATAGTCAAATCTTTTAAAAACTCAAGAATTATTTTTTCTAATTATTCAGATTTGTTTTGAATATTAATAAAACCAAAAAAATCTTTCTTTTATGTCTTCATTTTTATTAACAAATCTCAAAATAGTAATAAGTTGTTCTACATGGGATATATCCAGAGTAGAGTCCACTAATATTAAATAGTAAATTGCTTCCTGAAGGTCAGCTATTAGATGTTTCTTAACTTCATCACCCATTAAACTTTTGAATTCGTCATATATTGTGTGAGATAAATAATTGACATTTCCACTCTTTGGATTGCTTAATTTTTTCAAAAGTAATCTCAGAAAGCTGTAAAATTCTGCCAAATAATTAATGCATTTTCAATCAATCAATGAAAATTCTTAATTTCCTTTTCAATTGGAAGTTGTATATTCTCTGTGGCCACAAAATGCTATTCGTAAACTCACCAACAATTTTACAGTGGCAATGACTTGCTACAAAACAGCTTGCCATTACTTTTGTTCTATATCAAACTGCTGTTCTAAGTGAGTATTTACAGATACAGAAGTAGACAAGCATTTTTGCAGTCTCCATACATTTGATATCAGTCTATGAAGTTTCGTGATCACTTAAGACTCTTGCTAAATTTTTCTAATCACTAAATCCTGTTGAAAATTTCATGGGTATATTAGAAAGCATTTTACAAAGATAACAATGTTGCTAAGTTGACTAACCATTGGTGAAATTCTTTTGTGCCATTTGCTTTTATAAAATGAAAATTTGGTTCAAAAATATTTTTATATGTTCAATTTCTGTCTCTGTATATTACTTTAAGACTTGTAATATCCCCAATATTACAAGGCTTATTTATCAAATAATGCTCAATCATTTTATCTGATAAGTTTGGTGGTCACAATGCTAGGTTATTATAAAAATAAAAACACTCGTCTTTATGTTCGCCACAGTCAAAACAAGCTGATATTTTATTTTGTTGCTTAAAATTGAAGTTGTTGATTCTTCTGTTCCATTCTTAGATTGCTCAATAATTTCTTCAAATTTGCTTTCGTCTTCAGCTTGCTCATCTGTTTTTTCTTCATTCTGATTAGGTCTGTTCATCGGTCTCTTCAGGTTTATATTCAGTTTCAACTTGCTCATCAATTTTTTTCTGCGAATTCATTTTCTGCTTCAACTATCTGAATAGTTTTCTCTTGTGAGCATTCTGTTTCACTCCGCTCATCAGTATTTTGAAGATCACATTCACTCTCTCAATTCACTCATTAATTTCTTCGAATTTGCATTTTGCTTCAGCTCACTTATTGGCTTTTACTTGTGCATTTTCTGTTTTAGTTTGTCCATCATTCATTTCAAATTCATATTCTATTTCTACTTGCTCATTAATTTGTTTGATTTCATATTCTACTTCAGATTGCTAAAAAAAAATTTTTTTTTCATGGACATATTCCATTTCCATTTACTCATTGGCTCTTTTTTAGATACACATCTATATCAGGTTGCTCAAGTGCTCTATTTTTCTTGTTTTCCGTTTTAGCTTGTTTTTCATGCATTATAAAAAAAAATATTGAGTGAATTTTCATGTTGTTCTGCATATTCTTTTTCTTTTTGCCTTTTGCAAATCCTGATTGAAACTTTCTTTTCTGTGGCACGGCTAAAACAATAATAATAAAAAAATAATTGCATAAAAAATATTTGCTGGGCTTTTGATGATTTTTCTGGGTTGAAAAATCCCCTCGCCCATCAGTTAAAAGGAGAAAGTAACCAGTTTATTTTATCTTTTTGAGCAGTGCCAATGCTTACTGATTGATATTGTAAATCTGACCTGTTTTTAACCTTCAAATGTGCCAAAAAAATATAAAGCCACATTTACATTATTTTCAAAAACACAAAAATAGAAACGAAACCTATCTTCTCACTGGCAAAATGTCAAACATAAAAATGGATTCCTTTCCACAACACAAATCAAAATCAATATTTTTGAAATATGAAGTGCTAGGCCCCTAATAACGAGATGTTTTGCAGAAACTAACCTCCTTGAGCAAAGAAATTCCAACCAAGGTCTCTAACTGAAATGTGCCTTATGTCCTATCATAATAACACATTCATTGTCTTGAGACAGAGCCATTCATGTATGTCCTAGGGTCCGATAGCACAGGAAGGTGTAATATCACATCTATCTCTTTAATTATGTACAAGATAAAAAATGTAGTAAAATGTGTCTCCTCAGTTGACTTTTTACTCTCTCATTCTCAGAATTGTTGATATTTTAAGGATTCTGATATTGCATGATTCTTTGATTGAGGTAGATGAAGAACTGGGAGGCAGAATAGTAGAGTATAAAAATGAAAGGTTTTATTAAAAATTATACCGGTTTTTTATATATATATGATTACTACTAATATTATTATTTTAGATAATAATATTATTTGAGGTCCCTTGATTTATGAGGCCCGAGGCACAGGCCTCATGCACCTGTTTGGAAATCATCCTCTGTATGCATTTCCCTTTGAAGCCAGGACACAGAGCTGATCATTTGCATTGGCCATTAAAACACTCCACTTTGACCAATCAGCAAAGGGGTTTATAGCATGTGGGTTTACATGGGAGAGTGATTCAGATCATCAGATGATCTGGAACTAACAAGGCACTAGATATAACAAATCAAATATTTTTGAAGGCCACAGTTACAGAGGTAATGGCAGAATAGTTTGGGCAGGATTCTCTCTCAATGGTTACTCTTAAAAGGATATTTTCTTTTTGTGGATGACAGTTTGGGACTGCACATCCTCAGCATATTGAGAACTATGTTGAGGGTCACAATACAGAGCATATAGAAAGGTCAGCATTATCCTTAGAATTGAATCTGGCAGAACATCTCTGGCAATACCTTCAGACATGTTACTTCTTTAAATACTTCCCTAGGGATTGTTAGATCAGCTAGAACAAGGAGTACTCTATCTTCTTACCATTGTAGTGTGCAGTAATTTAGTTCCTAATGTGGAAAGTTGATGCTAAAACTGCATTGCAGCTAAGGACAGGTACATTCCTTATTAAAATCCATTTTTGTAATTTTTCTGGAAGATTTTTCCACATAAAACTGGGATTGTTGTTTTCTCCAAGAATAAAATTCTTGGCATGCTAACTTTTACAGATCAACTTTTCTAATCAAGTTGTAGTAACAAAAATAACTGAAATAAAATACATGGAAAATTTTTTTTTTCTATATAGGCAACCAATATTGTCTTACTTTCTTTCTCAAACAGTTTAGTAATTCTCAAAACTGATTAATCAAAATAGGTATTAAAATATGTATAAAGATGTTTCTTGTTCAATGTTTTTCTTCTCTTCCTACATTACTTTTCAAAGGACTGATTAAAGAATTTATTTTCACTACTCCTCCACTGTATTAAATTTCCAAATATGAATATCATCCAACAAAATGTGTTATACTTTGTCTGAAAGCATAACAAAAATATTTCTTGTTGTTTGACCTTGCATTTTGAAAAACTGATCTGCATTGATGCAGTTGGTTCGGCAAACAATTTTTGGTATTGATCACTCTTTAATTATTAGTATAATAAATGAGCTAGAGCCTGCCCTAATTTTAAAAATTCACAACCCAAAAACATAATATTTGAATATATTTGTCCTAGCTGGTTCGTGAGTGCTTTCAAAATAAATAGACAAAGAGTAAAACTTAACGGATTTATTTCAGATTCGACTGAGTTACTCTGCTCAGTAACTACTCTTCTTTCACAGCCAAACCTCCGAATGAAATCACTCTCTCAATTACACTCGCACTATTTTTCTAGCGCCATCTATGAACGCTTTCAAAATTCAATCACTACACCCCAACGTAAGAGTAGTGTTTATATGAAAACATAAACATACCTCTGAATTAAAATTATGAATTGTATTTTCAAACCTATCTAATAACATCAAATTACCCAAATAAGAATAAACACAAATGCAAAGTTAACTCAAATGAATATCTAATTGCTAACAAACATTCAAGAAAGCAATGAGGCAAAATAAGAAATGCACAATTGAATATAAATGCCATCTTGAGAATAAGAAATTCACTTATCAGTTAATATACATTAGTATATACTTAATAATGTATATAATCACTTATCAACTAATAAACACAGATTTGTAATGAATATAATTAGTAAATATTAATACACAATTAAGAAAGGATTTCACTTGATAAACATTATTCAAATGATATTTCAAATATAACTAGAACTGCTGAATGAAAATTTATAACCAACACTAGAAAAAGTTATATTTTTGTAACTAATCCTGCTCCAAATAGTTTTGCACATTATACTCTTAACCAAATTTGCGAATTCTAATCATTCGACATATTAAGATGATAGTAAAAAACACATCAAAACAGATATATATAAATATCAAGCACAAATTATTATTATTTTATAGTCATTAATCTCATATTGATATATAACAGAAAAATGATTATTAGTACCAAAAAAAAAATGTTTTTCAGTCTATCTTGGTAATAAACGTGACAGCGCATCAGCATGCGGCATTTTAGAACCAGGGCAATGTTTTAATGTTATGTTGAATATCTGTAAGGCCAATACCCACCTTTGTAGTCGAGATGACTGAGGAGCGACCTTGGTCAGATAAGGAAGGGGGTTATGATCGGTAAAAATGTGGATCTCGGATCCAAACACAAGGGTTTCAAGCTCCAAACTATAGCAAATGCTTCCCGTTCGATTATCGGCTTTTGTTTAATTTTTGACTTGCAAAAGTGATAGAGCACATTTTTCCATCAACAGTCTGTGATAAACACGAGCGAATCTCTATTGACGAGGCATCACAATAAATCATAAAGGGTTTGCTCATATTCGGGGTGTGTAGAGTAGGAGCGCGTAACAATGCTGATTTTAATTTTTCAAAAGCAACACTATGCTTTTCTCTCCACTGCAACACATCAGGGCTCCTTTTCTTTGAAAGTTCCGTTAATAAAAAGGCAATCTCGGCGAAATTCTCAATATAATCACGATAATAGTTGAACAGACCAAGAGCACTACGTAGTTGTTTCTTGGTTTCAGGTACGAGCAAACGAGAGATCGTTTCTAACTTAGCTGGATCAGCTTGATGCTTCCCTGAGCCAATTATATGTCCCAGGTATGAGATTTCGGATTTCACGAAAGCACACTTTGAAAGATTAACAGTGAATTGCAGCTCTTCCAATTTATCTAGCACCAAATGAAGGTGTTTCAAATGAGAGGGAATATCATTGGATAATATAGCAATGTCATCAATATAAGCGCGGCAAAAATCTCTATGGCGACAATGCTTTGTTCATTTCCCTTTGAAAAGTTGCAGTCACATTTTTCAGTCCAAAAGGCATTAGCTTAAAACGATATTGTGCTCTGTGGGTCTTAAAAGATGTATCATCCGTCGAATCTTCTTCCATGGGAATCGAATAGTACCCCTTCAAAAGATCTAACACACTAATCACATTTGCCCGTCCTATGGAATTTATCAATTCCGTTGCGTCTTCCATGGGGAAAACGTCGGTTTTAGTCACTGCATTCAAAGCTCGATAATCCACGCGCATCCTGATAGATCCATCCTTCTTATTTGCCCAGACTATAGGATAAGCAATGTCAGCTGAGCTCTCTTCGATTAGATCTAGTTTTAGGAGTTCTTCGATTTGGGAGTCTATTTGAGGTTTCAGCGCTTCAGGAATCCTGTACACGTTAGGTTTTTTCCTTTCTTTATTGTCCTCTAATTTTGTCTTGTGACGACCAACCTTTGCAACACTAACTTGTCCGGTAAATATTGAATGATGATTCCGCAATAAGTTCAGTATCTGACATTTCACTTCCTCAGAAAGATGTCGCAAATCCACTTGATCAAATATTTCTTTCCAGTAACATACATTTTTACTACTGATAGATGAATTAACTTCTCCAAAGTCTGCATCATTTGCAAAGATCATGCCTACAGCATTAATTTTCGGATAGTATTTCCGAATTTTATTTCCATGACAATGCCGAATTTTTCCATCACTAAGTTTTATTTTATATGAATGCGGAGGGCAATGCTCGACAACTTCTCCAGGACCAGCCCAACGGGCATACAATTGGTTCGATGAATCAGGTATTAATAAATAAACTTGGTCACCTGGCTTAAATTCTTTAGATGCGGTTTGGTGGTTAAAATATTCTGCATAAGCCTGCTGTTTACCAGAAGCGATGAGAGATGCTTCCTCGGCAGCTCTTTCTAAGTTTATTTTTTGCTCCTGTAAATAATCCACAACTGATTTCTCCATGTTTAATGGAATGGCAATATCACCACACCAGCTCGATTTTAGGACACCGAGAGGTCCTCTTGCTTCACGTCCATACATCAACTTGAATGGCGAAACACCCATCGTACAGTTAGGAACTTCCCTGTACGCAAAATGCATACACGGAATGTAATTATCCTAACTACTCGGATCAGTTCTGATTATGTAATGAAGTGAATTTTTGAACACCCTATTATATCTTTCTATAAGGCCATTCCCAGCTGGATGGTTAGGCGTCGTAAATCTGGGAGCACAACCTAATCTTTTCATGAACTCCTGAATTAACTTAGAAATGAAGTTCGTTCCATTGTCACTTGCAGTAACATTGAGTATTCCAGTTCGCATGAATATCTCCAATAAAGCATCACACGTGTAGCTTTAGCTGTTAACGAACGGAGGGAGAACAGGAGCAATAGGAATTTTATCAATCATTTTTTCCTGACTCCTCAACTGGCATTCTTTGCAGGATTTACAGAAGTTTTTAATATCATCTGTCATATTTGGCCAATAAAAACGATTTAATTCTTTCGCTAGTCTTTTTTAATCCCATATGGCATCCGAAAATTGATTCATGTGCTTATTTAAGAACTTGGTGTCTCTTATTTTGGGGCAAAACCAACTGATTCACTTTTTCGCCTAATATTTTATCCCGGTAGAATATTAATTTATCACACATAAAAAAGTTTCCTTTTTCAAGCGATACATTTTTTCTTACTGACTACAAAGTATCACTTTTTTTGTTTTGTTCTTCTTTCAATGCATTAATTTCGTTTTTCTTATCCAAAGAATCGCTTTCATTTCCGTTCGGTTGTTCATCGCTCTGACTCACTCCACAACAAATCATTAATTCATCAAAAGTCTCTTCCATCGGCGCCTCCAACCCAGACGAGTTTTGGCAGTTGTTTATGCTTTTCCCCAATAAGTTTCATACAGAGGGGGGAAATGATGAACTGCTCTTAAATTTTATCCGTGACAGTTGAAACTATCTCAATAGGCCAGGAAAATCCTTCGTTGTTTTTTTAATCTTTTAGTGATATTTGAAAACTCGAAAAAAATAGCGTTAATCCTTTCTCCAAATGCACTTTTTAAAATTATTTTTCCTTTTGTTAACTTGACGCATATGTAGAATTTAAAACTGGTATCATAGATTTTTCAGTTCTCTATTGTCCACACAAATATCAACGTATTGCAAAAAGTTGATATTTAAACTTTTTTCACCATTAAATAATTCCAACTGAATTTCCGCGGTTAAAATGTCTTCACGTTTCTTTTCTGTCGCAGATTCTTTCAACTGCGATTTTTTATGCCTATTTGGGCAGTCTCTAGCAAGATGCGACAATCCACAAACATAACAGCTCTCGTTACTTTTCTTGAACTTGTAGTTTCGTTTTTATGAAAGTTTTTGTTTTTGAATTCTCGTTGATGTGGGGGTACATATTTCCGTTCCAAAAAATGTCTCTCTTCTCTTTCATCGTAGGTTTGATGCTTAGAAAAGTTATTCTCTTGATATAGTTCTTTCCTTTTCCTCACACTGTTTGATTGCACATTTTCATAATCATCTAATTTGCTTGCAGTTTCGTTTGGATTCGTGAATTGTGATCAAACATCAATAAAATGTTCTTTAATATCCGCAGGTACCTTTCGTTTTATCTGTTCTGTTATGATTAAACCCGACAAACTTTCAAAAGTAGTTATTTCCAATCCTTGAATCCATTGCTCGAAATAATTTTCAAGTTCGTAAGTAAAATCGCACCAGGTAGTCTCCGGTCTTTTAAAATGAGGCATAAACTTTTGCCTGAATTTTTCCGGACAGAGTTTAAATCGTTTTACTAATAAACTCGTGATATGGTCATAGTCCTTGACTTTCTCGATTGACTCTCGGGCGACGAGTTGGGTTATATCCGTTGGCAATAACCTTAATAGATGCGACACGTAATCTTCTCGTTTTATTTGAGCCCACTCGGCTTGCCTTTCGAACAACAGCAAATATAAACTGATATCACTGTTCTTTTCATCGAATTTCTGCATCACGTGCCTGAGTTCTGTTTTGGGAGTTGGTAATTCGACATCCACGGGTACACTGGAATATTGCAGCTTCAGTTTCTCAAGTTCGAATTCCCGCTCTTCTTGGGCCTTTTTCTCCTACAATTCCCGCTCTTCTTGCTTTCTTTTTGATCTTCTCTCTCTTTTCTATCTTCTATGATAACGATCATTTGTTTCCTCACAAACTCTTCCTCATAATTTTCACTTTCAGTAATTAATTTTTTTAAGTCTACAATTTTCATCTCTAATGAAACAGTTTCACCCAGCTCTTCCGCCAAGATCCTCAAATCTTCCTTTTTCGCACTGCCTAGGGAGGCCATACCGAAAGCACACCGTAAGTTCGATTTCAAATTCGTCAAAAATAGCACTCAATTCTCACATCCTGTCGACTGCGCCAAATGTCGTGGCTGGTTCGTGAGTGCTTTCAAAATAAATAGGCAAATAGAAAAACTAAACGAATTTATTTCAGATTCGGTCGAGTTACTCTGCTCAGTAATTCCTCTCCTCTCACAACTAAACCTCCGAATGAAATCACTCTCTCAATTACACTCGCACTAGTTTTCTAGCGCCATCTATGAACGCTTTCAAAATCCAATCACTACAATATTTTTATTTTTTACATAACATTTTATTAACATATTTTCTGAATTGTAAAATTCCTTTGGGAATTTTGCAATAAAACATATTACATGAAAATTTCAGCTTGCATCTGGTTTATAGCTGCTTTCAAGCTGTTTTTCTAGTTTGCTTCATATATTGTTCAACATTTGATTATCAACATTTAAACCATTCCATTTGCTCTTTAAAAATAGACATGGCATCTTCTGCCTTAACTTTCAGTGTTTCAGCAATGCAAATTAATATGGTAAACATTTAAAACAGCTATAAAATTCTTGAAAGGAAATGGTCAATTTTATTTTTTTAGAAATCCAAACATATTGTTCTATTTTTATCTTTCTCAATATAATTTTAACATTTTTTTCTTTCTGAAATATAACTTTGCTTTGCAACTTTTGTTTGTAGGTTACTTGTTGGTATACCGAGTATTGCATGGAATTTAAATCCTTTCATTTATACCTTTAATGTTTAAATTATTCGTTAAGAATTAAAAATATAATTATAAGCATAAATTTAATTTTATATAAAATATTATAATACACTTAATCATTTTATAATACTACACCACTTTATTGACTGGTCTTGGACTTTTGTTTCGTCATCTCGCTATAGTTCAAAATGACGAGGTCCATCTCAAAATAGCACTAGTGTTGCTTTACAATGGACGTTAATTTAACAACCTAAATCTTGGACGTTTGTTACTTGTCACTATTTGAAAATGAACTATATCCTAGTTATTTTTTTACATTCTATTAAATATATTCTTTCAATCAGTTTCAAAAAAATTCCAAAAGATGTGAATCAAAAAGCTCTAAAAATAATTTATAATAAATTGGAATCTTTCTTGCAATGGTATAATTTTGAAATGGTATATTTGAAAGAATTAGTAAAATTTAGAAAAATTGCAGAGGAAGGAATTTGATATCATTGAAAAGGTTTTCATTCTGAATATTAGAATGAATTAGGTGTAATTATTAAAATCATTGAAAGAGATCTCATTTTGAATATTAGAATGAATTAGGTGTAATTATTAGCATGATAGGAGCAAATTTTTTTACTAAATTATACAGAAAGAAAAATCAAGATTTTAACTAATTTTTAATAAATTGAATATTAGATAAATTTTTGCACTTTGAAAAGTTGTATTCATTCTCTTGCCTTAAAAAATTATTTGTGCAAAATATGATAAATGTACACAATGTTTATGAGAAGTAGAACATATTCAGATATATACAAGCATAATTTAGAATTAAAAAAAATTAAGAACTGAATTATGTTGTAAAAATCTTGAATGGCTCTTTTCTAACTCTTAATCTGGAAAAGACTCATTTTTATTTAAACCAAATAAACAAATCCAGAGCTCCAATTGTTATTCAAACTAAGCCATAAGTAATTATTTAAATTAATTTATCAAGGATTAAATTATTTACCTTTATTTTCTTGGATCTCCAGGATGAGTTAATCAGATATTTAAAACTATTAAGAAGTATGAATTATTTATTCATTAATGAAATGCCAGAAAATCAACCTTTTTTCTATTGCTTGCACATTTTATGAGTTAGCTTTCATGTATTCTTTTTTCCCGCTACCTTTTTTGTATTTTTGATGCATTAATATTTTATATTAGAACAAAACCCATCTTCACAAGCTGGGACCTTTACCTGGTCAGCATCCACCGACTTGAAGAACAGTATAAGTTCTACCAGTAACCATGGTGTTGGTATGGACACTAAATCTCATAATAAGGAAAATGAAGATGTTGAAGTGATGTCTACAGATTCTTCTAGTAGCTCCTCTAGTGACAGTCAATGAATGTGGGCCATTTCAAACGTCTCTCATATAATTTGTAAATATTACCATTCATTAAAATATTTATTCAGGAGTAGTGTTATTTTATATATGCACTAAAACTTTCATTCTTAATTATTTTGGGCATTTATATATTCTTTACAAACCTCTGTTTATGATCTAATAAACTAAATCTAGATACATATTGGACATGAACATCTTAGCATGCCAGAGAAGGATATCACTGTAAGAGTGGCATTAAATTTGTGATCCTTATTGAGAGTATATTTGATTAGATCATTTTTTTCTTGGTTAATTATTTTTATAATTCCGTTGTTTACTACTTTTAAGCTAGATAGGTTAGATATAGTACTCAACAGGTAGTTATTATTAAACTGTATCTATTTATTTCATTATATTTTATTATAATTTTTTTTGAACTCTTAAGATTTTGCTATTGAGTGTTATATCACACAGAAATATTATGCAAGAAAAATAAAATGCCCCTCCTTCCACATTTTGATTTGTATCGATTTTATCATGATTGATTTAGCAGTTTTCAAAAAAGAAAAAAAATTCAGGCTTAATTTTATAATTATATGTTTAAATAGAAATTAGCCCTCGACTTGAAAATCATAAAGGTATAATTTTTCTCAAATCTAATCTTTTCTAAAAATCATTTGTGATTTTAAAAATTACATTCAGATGTATAGTAAATTATATTTAAATTTATTAATTTTATAGAGTAAACGTTTTTATATGAATTTCTTTATAAAGGTTGCAGATTTAAATAGGATTATATTGGATTGAATTTTCAGCAATTTCTTTCCTTCTCTTATTCATCAAAATGATATGTAAAAATATTTTGTCACTTGTTAAAACTGGTTACTTAGAAGATTTTTTTTATGAATATATGCAATGTTCATTCCCTCTTTCTTTATTTTTACAAATGATTTAAAAATGAGACTTATACTGATTATTCCTGTTAGTTTTATCATCAGAACTGCAGAAATACCATTAAGTTGTTTTTTCCTTGACTCTTAAAATGTTTTTCATGAATATTTCATTTATTGGATATAGAACTGTCTTTGGGATTGTTATCACCCTTTAATATAGAATGATTATTAAAAGTTTGGAAGTCATAATTTAGAAAAATGTTTATTAAGGCACTTTTCTTTTGTATTAAAAATTATGTCACTAAACGATTACTTAAATATTTTTTGTCCAAGAGATTGTATTTAAATATGGCCCTTGGGAAGATTAATTATTTTTTTAAATCTGTCTTGAGTATTTTTAAGCAGATATGATAAACTTGTTTGCAAATTACTACATTCAGTCATCATTTTAACTCCTAAGAATTATTTCTATTTTTTAGGTAAAATTTCTATGAGTCAAAGCTTTCTAGACTTGGAACCATCCTTCATTCTCTTGTGGTTCTTTTATCTCTACCTAAAACTTATTTGAGTTTCACCATAAAAGGGGGGGGAACTACACATAAATTTTGGAAATTTGCTGTGGGAAAAAGTTTAATATTAATTTTAGAGAAATTAAGTAGCATTTCTTTCAATAAAAACAATTCTTAGTGTTTGAAAAAAATAATAAGCCATCATAAGCTAACTATTTTTCTATTAATAGCAATATTAAGAATCGACTAGCAGAATTTATGTTAAAAATAAAAAAAAATATTTTCAAGATTTTTCTTTGGTTGCTTATAGCTCATATGAATGTAATTTTAAGAAATAAACAATTCAAGGATAAAATTTTATACTTTTTTTAAGACCTGTAGTTCATTATTCAATTATTTTATAAACATATGGATTGAACCCTTCCCTTTTAGGTTTTTATATGCAAAACATGATATCCTGACCACCATTGTTTCTTTTTTGTTCAAAATTTTTATGAATTTCCTTCATACCTGCCGACCTTTCCTGCACTTAAATGAATGATCAAGAAGGCAGAGAAGGATGTTACAGTGACAAATACTATAGAAAAAAAAATCATTGAAGGGATGGTTTAAGGTGTGTGCTAGAGTTTCTGATCTATTGTGTATTGCATTATAAGGTGAGGCAATAAGGTGGAACTGTGATAGATTGAATGTGCAGCTCACCTTTGTACTCATATAAATATTACCATGTATACATTCATGTTCCGAAAATTGGTGCATGTGTTGAGAAGCTCCAATCCTCCCTGCATCTTTCAAATATAATGCTTTGCATTTTTACATTATATGAACAAAACTTGTGATTTAAAAAGCTTTTATTTCACAATAATTGACAATTTGATCGGTATTTAATCTTTGAAAATTATAAATCAAAGAAAATTGCAAGCAAATGAAAGCACTATTTAAATCAAATGCTGAGATTTTAAAATTTTCAAAAAGCATGTAAATGTAATGCATAATTCTTACCATTGAAATATGTAACTTTCGATAACTGCACACATCAGCAAGTAAATGAGTGTAATTAATAACAATAGAGGACATATTGCAAAATAAATTTTTAAGAGCAGCAATACATGCACATACATACATCATACATATATATATATTAAACTTCTCAGTATTCAAACTTTCAAATAGATTTTCTACAATTTCCCTTGATATACGAGTATAGTGACTGAAATCATGTGTCATATTCTGCATATAGAAGCAGTCACACTTTAACAATGCCCAATAATTTATCTGTGTTGTATAACAAATGCAATAGGATTTGTATGATACAAAAGGACTCTTTGATCACCATAACTGCAACCAGGCAGTGGTAAGACACCCAAGAAAATTCATCTCAGCACTGTAACACTTTCAAACAAAAATTATGTAACAGAAATAAGTAAAAATTTCTGTTATCCATTAACAAGTTTTTGATTTAAACATTTAATACACATACAGTAAAATATTCAATTACTATATAATAAATGTAAACAAGTTCCCATAAGTTTGAAAGAAGAAAAAAAAGCATGCAGAAGGAAGAAAGTGCACATGCACTGTTAACAATAATTCATACAAAATACAGCACCATGCTATTTTTGCCACAGACAAATCAAATGATTACACAATTATTATGTATAGCAAATAAAAAAATATTTGCATAAATAAAATATGAAGAAATTTTGTTGTTTTCATGAGATTTGAGGACAAATCTATATTTCAAAACACAAGTGATTAGATAAATGTATAAAATACAGCATATAACTCTTTTATAAAATAAATAATTCTAATATACAGAAAATTTGAAAATAAAATTATATATTTTTACAAGAATATTATAAGAACAATAATAAAATATCAATTGAAAACAAGTGTATATAATTTATTTTTGTATCATTTCTTCTGCCATTGCAAAGAAAAATACTTAGACAAATAAAAAATATTTTGTTCTTTCATTATCTAAACTGTTTACTCCCAAAATATCTTAAATTTCATTAATAATCATTTTAGAAAAAAATGTTTTGGTGTCAGTTGCAAGTGACAATACATTTGATATGTATCATTCCTTACAGCAAAAGCAAATTCTCACAACAGTTATTATTACTTAAACTAATTTATTATACATTTAAAATATTATTTCTGCAATTGCAAGCTCAAGAAAACAGAGGGATAAAACTGAAAAATATCAGATGATAGTTTTTTTTTTTATTATACTCAGAAATAATCAGGTAGCACCATAAACATTGAAACACTCAACAACTATACTTATATATAATCAAAAAATAAAAAAATTGTGCCTTATTATTTTTTCAAAAATCCAATAACCATTTTTGTAACTCAAATAAGAAAAGTTATTAAAAAATATATATTTAGAAAAAAAAATATTTTTATTTGAATTATATAAAAGTAGGTTAAAAATCATAATTTAAATTTTTTAAAAAAACTTGTGATTTTTGTATTCTTTATTAAATATACATATACAGAATCTGTAAGCACTATTTAAATGATGGAGTTTATTAATTTATTTTAAACCCTATGAACAAGACATATTTTCTTTCCTTAACAAAAGTAATTCATTTTCCGCATCCCAAAAACTTTAAAGAAATGCCTAAGCTGGAATTTTTTAAAAGAACTCAACTCAAAATTTTATAATTTTTTTCTCCTCCCTCGGATTTTCTGGGGGAATAACATTGAATGTTCAAATAAATGAATACTACTAATTTCATAAAATTAAAATTCTGATTGTTGCATTAAAATACACATGGGAGTAGTAGATTTACTTTCAATATTGGACGGAAAAAGGTTCTTCATTAAGTATAATATTACATTTAAAATGGTAATACTATATTAATTCAAAATTTGCCAAGTCAAAGCCAAAAAAGGCACAGCTAATATTTTTTTTCTGTTAAAATATTGAATGCATATATGTCT
This sequence comes from Argiope argentata, assembly GCA_026289955.1. Classification (NCBI taxonomy): domain Eukaryota; kingdom Metazoa; phylum Arthropoda; class Arachnida; order Araneae; family Araneidae; genus Argiope; species Argiope argentata. The sequence continues at coordinate 365,809 of JAOUZG010009953.1, forward strand.
AAACTAATATTAGTTAATTACATCAATAATGGATTGCTTTAAAAGCAAGTACCACAATAGGTCTTCATAAGTAATATTATGGAAAACAATTTTCATCTGCAAATTCATCATGTGTATCAAATTAAACATAAAAAGCGGAATGTATAGTGTTTTGCTAACATTTTCACAAAGTTTTCATATAAAAATACAAAATGCGCTGGAATTATATCAAAATGCTTCTGACATGAAAAAGACAAGCACAAAAACCCTGAAAAATTCTGAAGTACAGAATGCTTGAATTATTGTGATTATTCAAAACTTATTTAGTATATTGTCACTTGATTAACTATGGACTGAGCAATATCCCACATTTTGTACAGCTTTATTTGAATAAATTAATCAACCAATTACATGTTTTATAATTCATTAGAGCTCTAAATTAAGATTTTGTTAAAAAGTTTCCCACTTAATCCTTTTAGTTATTAAATACAAATTCCCATAACCTTGACCTGAAAGAAAAAAAACAGCATACCACAAGATTACAATATTGGTTTAAAATAACTTTCTTATGATAATCATTTATATTAAAAAATTACTTAACCTAGAAGAAATAGAAATTTCAACTTGATGTAATTTTGCATACAATAAATAAAAATTCATATATTACATTACTTAATTTTATAAAATTTTCACCTTTTTTACAAACATAGGTTTCATCAATTGTCAAAGACTGCGATCATAAATATCAACAAAAAATAACTTTTATATAACAACATTGATTTATTTATTTGATGATAAACCTCCAAACCAGAGAACGATTACAAATTTTATACATATAGATTACACATTCATCCACTAAGCTAGTGGAATATTCAACATGAAGGCTAGAATACTTGCCTATAAACTTAGCCATACCACATTAAACAGTTATAAGATTGTATTAATTGCCATCAGCAGTAGAAATATATGTAGCATAAATAACAGACTTAGATATAATATAAAATAACTAAATACAAAATAACCATAACTACATAGCTTACTATTCAGACAATAAGCTAATAAAGCACATTTATCTCTCTATAATAATCTTCCTCCTCATAAAAAGACTTTGAAGTATGAAATCTCCTAAGCTCGTGAACATGCCAAGGGCATTGATTTATCTTTCACTTCAGGAAAATTTGTGACTCTTAGCAAGTACGTTAACTGTACCAGAGAAGTCTTAAAATGGAATTAAGTTTAGTAAAATACAAATGTAAGTGAATTAAAATTTAATATAAAAAAGTCAAAGGCTAAAAAAATTTGAAAGAATTAAATTTCAATTTACATTCAAGGAAATAATTTTAAAAGTATTTTTTATGAGAAATTTATGGCAAATTGTTATACACCGAATACACAAAGATCTCAAAAACATTCTCATTATTAATTCATAATTAAAATCCATTTTTAAAAAATTGCATGGAAATAAATAGATTTTATTTCTAAAGACATAACTTCATATGTGAATGATTATCATATATCCTTCACATTATCAAAAAAAATTAAGATTGAATAAATTTTCCACATATGTAATTATTGAAATAATAGCATTTGAGATTTAAAAGAAGCAACTTTCAGGATTATAAAATCTAATTCAAGCATTTAATTACACAATTCAAATATCATTCAAAATTAAAAATCAGTAGAAAATTCTTAAAATTCATTTTCTTAAAAAAATCTTTTCTTTTTTTAACATACTGTTATACAAAGGAATAATTGTACATGTTTTACAGATGGAGGTTATCTAGCAACATTTGAATTTTATTTTTTCAAATCGGAATCTATTGCCACATCATGAGGTTCCAAGCACCAGGAATGAGCAAATGAGTTGTGCCATTTTCAGGACATGTATGACACCATTTTAAACAAAAAAGAATTTTTTTAAACAAAAAAAAGTCGCAAGAACGGTTGTTTATGTTGTTCCACTCAAGCTGAGAATGTGTTCCAAAAACATGGCAAATAAAAAGGAAATAACTTGGAAAATAAAAACCAATAAAGCCGCAAAGTGCCTATCATTCATCGTCCTTCTGTCAACATGCGAGACGGTTAGTGGAGTGACCACTTGCGTAGGTGGGGTGACTTCTGCTTGTCGTGTAGTGAAAGCAGTTGATGGACTAAAATTGCCTATCAAGTCCCCTTCATCACAGTGCCGTACAGCCGCAATGCGTAACACATAATGTGTGCTGGGTTCAAGATTATCTATTGTACACTTGGTATCAGCTCCTTGATACACCTAAAGTTAAATTATGAATTAATATATTCTCCTTATAACAGAAATGATTTAAGATTTACAAAAATAAAATGAAAAAAATCTTTCATTAATATAATAAATCAATTAAAATTTCAAGTTTTTATACGGCAATACAGATGGAATTCAAAATAAAAGTTAATGCTTGCAATTTCATAGACAGAAAGAAGGATGTTTATGATTTCAGGCACCTTTCATTTTAAATATATATTTTTTCAGAGTATTTACTTCCATTCAAGAAAATAATTAAAATTTTTAAAGCAACTATAAAATTGTAAATTTCAATACACAAAATCTTATTTTACATAAAACCTCATTAACGTAAAAGAACAAAAGATTTTATATTACTTATTTTCATTATTAATTTCCATATGCAGCATTATTGTTATTATTTTGCCCATAATTTATTCATGAAGTTATTAAGTGCCGAAAGTTAAGAGTTTCAAGTTATTTCTAAGAACACGATACAAGCCCCTTTTTCTTTCACCACCACACAATTAGTGCCAGATAGTAATTTCACACAGCACTTATTTTGCAAAACACATTCTTATATAAACTGAAAAAAAATTTTGCTCAATGCTTGCCAAAATGAAGAGCAAAAAATGCAAGATACAGTGCAAATCAAATCTTTATTTGCAATTAAACAAATGAACAAAAAATATGTGCCATCAAAATTTTTTGAACTTGCATTAAAGATAAGTAAGATTTCCGATTCAATTTTTAAGGTAAACATAATAATTTGCATCATGTTCACTTTCAAAGCTTTCAACAATATCAAATAAATTTGAATTATCTTTTTTTCACTTGCAGCAGAAACACTTCTACGAAGATTTCTAAATCACTTCTGTTTGTGTTTGCACACTGCAAAAATATTTCTCTTTATCTTCTTCCACCCCTATTAATTATTAAAGCCCTATTAAATTTGTATAATTTCAAATATAATGACAAAATTCTTGCAGTTTTAGTGTAAAAAATTATGCAGATATTGTATGATAATTCAACAAATAGTATTATAGTCTTCTTCCCATACATATATTCATTATCATCCAATCAGTTCTCTTGAAAATGCTAATTTAAAAAATGAATACCAAATAAGATGCAATAATTGATCATTAATGTTCATCATTTTTACATTTAATAATTGATAAAATATCCCTCAAAATTTTTTAGACAGGCATACCTTTTTTCAAAGAAAGCCTTTAAAAAAAGAAAAGTGAATATCCAATATCCCATATGTTTTTCACTTAACACAGTATAAATGAAGTTTGAACTCATAAAGATAAAAAATATTAAGGAGTGAAAAATAATCTACTCAGTCTTTTCTTTTCTGCAATCTAGTCTCTTTGAATACAAAAAGAGAGGAGATTTTATTAGTCAGCTAATCAGTCAATAGGTTGTGTATGTAGTGGGCTTTCATTTGCTGCAGGACAAAGAGCCCCAATTGGAGTTCTTGCTTGTTGAATAATTTTCTGTCTTTACATTTCTTGTCTTCATTTTTGATCATTATCAAACTTTCAGATAAAAAATGTTAAAGCAAAGGATATCAAACTTTCAGAATAAATAAGTAAAGAAATTGAATAAAAAATGGATATACTTTTTAAATAAGTTCAGAGAATACTGTAACCTTCATGGATAATAATGTTCTGAATTATTTTTTTTAACCAAGCAATTACAATTTTTAAAATTCAAAAATTTTAACATTAATTTAAAACTGTTTAATCCAATTTCAATTTATTCCCTCTCTTCTTATGGATTATTCGTAACCACTCAGCATCAAGAAATATGCACATGCTGACATCAATGTATTTAAAATGAAAATATTCCCAATTTCAGCTCAACCTCTACTCAAAAAACAGAATCAATAAAGATCAGAAAATCTTGCTAGAATTTTTGGCATTCTCTAATGTAAGATATAAAATCAGTGACATCAAAATTTGAATTAACATAATTATTTTCATAGTTCATTGGCTTATTGTTAGTGATTTATTTTTCTTATTAAGTTACTAATATTCTTTTTATGACAATATGATGTTTTTGAAATGTTGTAAAGTTTTAATGTTATTATATAAAGATTTTATAATTTTATTATATAAACATTTTAAAACAATTTTTTATTGTCAAATAATTTTTATTGAAACGTCATTTTGATTCTGAAACATCGATAGAAAAAATTAAGAACATCACATTTAAAAAACAAATACTCACAATTAAGCTGTCTGTAGAATTTGTAGTCATATATAGCTGGTATGTACAAAAGTTTCCAGGCAGTTGTTTGGCACCAGTCCATTCTACCTGACAACTACTATCTGTTACATTAAGAACTTTAGGAGCTAGAAAGGGGGGAAAAGTTAAATTTTATTATTTTAATTTGCCAATTTCTTTTTCTTCACAAGAACTAGAAACAATATTTAACTTGTGAATTTTAAAAGTGTGTGAAACTTGAGTTTTATTACTGAGCTACTTAAAACATTATAATGCAAAAACTTCTGTTTTTAAAAACTGACAATATCATAAATTTTTAGGAATTAAAATTAATAGACTAAATGCTAACTTAAAATATTAAAACAATATATTTTGGAAATATTAAAACATTGTATTTTATGAAGGGCCAAACACAAAAATTTTTGAAACACTAGCATGTCAGGAATTAATCCTTTATTTGCCAATTTATTTACTTTAAAGTACTGTTTAAATAAAACTATTTTCATTATTTGACTGTTTTTTCTAACAGAATTTAAAAGAATACAAAGAATGCATTTCCAATAGAAAAAAGTTTGTCAACAAAAAAATAACCAATATATTTTTAAAATTATTAATCGAATTAATCAAGTTATTTTAATTAAAATAGTCCACCTTTTTTTCCTGGTTGCATTCTGTATCCAAATTTAATTGATGGCTTAAAAATAAATTTGAAAAATTTATGGTGAAATAATTTATAAATAAAGGGTTAATGAAAAAACACTAAAATAATTCCAAGTTTCATTCCCCTTGATTAGCATAAACAGTATTAAAATTCTATAAAGTTAGTAGCAGGGAAAATAGTAGGAGCTCAATTTAAAGAAAAACATAAGAAAATTCTTCTTCCTCATATTATATATATATATATATATACACGGCACAACTTTACCTTTAAGTGAAGGTGGTGGTGCTCGGCTTGTTTGAAAAGTATAAACTGTAGAATATGAGCCTTGACCAGACACATTGGAGGCACAAATGCGAAAATTATAAGAGGTATTTTCCTGGAGTCTGTTTATTTTACAGCTTAATCCAGGTCCATGGTAAACTGGTACAAAGCTACAAAAACAAAATTTTAAATACTGAATTATGAAAAAAAAAAATTTATATGTAATTTTAAGCACAATTTAAAATTTCTAAAAATAATTTTTCCTATTTTTTAAAAAATTTATACACAATATTAAAAAAAAGTTAAAATACATAATCATAAACATTTTTTCTTGAGTGGATATATCACCAAGATTAAAAATCATATAGAATATCAAGCAATTGAAATTTGTTTTTGAATACATGATTGCCATCGTCCTCCTTACATATCTTTAAAATCTATGCAATAATGTATTTTTCTCTGCAATTTAATGAAAATTCAATTAATTCAAATAACAAACCAATGTAGAAAATTAAAAATTGTTGAACATCAATAATTATGATTAATTTAATAATTAAATTTGAATTATAAAAAGCTTAATAAATATGATCTTGTATTAATTAAAAAAAATAAATTTAACTGAAACTTAAATGCATGTCATTTACTGCTCATCTAAGATTTATATAAAAGTGTTGATATTTTTGAAGGGGATACCTGCATTTAAATTTAAAAATATACATAAAGAGTTTGGCCAGTAAAAAAAGGAGATTCTTAGCAGATCAACCAAGCTATGTTAGTTACTACCAACTGATCAGCTTCAATATGTAGAAACCAATGCATTCTAACTATAACTATAAAACAGAGGAGACTTTTCTCACCTCTTGGATTTATTGGACATTTCCACAGTATAAAACAAACTATCTCTTTTTGCTCCGTTCCACTTGAGCCTTAAGAAGTTGTGACCAGTTGCTATACATTCAAGCTCAGGTGGAGAAGGTGGAGATTTCATTGTCTCAACCTCAACAGTCTCACTGAATGGACCTTCACCAATTTTATTGATTGCTTGCACTCGAACCCTAGAAATGGCAATACAGTAAATTAAATAAATAAAAATCCTAGAACATTATTTGTGATATAGAGCCTTTATGGAGAAAAAGAATGTTAATTAGCAAGGATATTATGCCAATTTTATTGTTATCTATACAGTACTAATTTGGTCATTATGATATATATTTTTAACTAATTAAATATTTACACCTTTATTTCTAATATCATCAAGCTGATTCCTTGAACTTTTTCTTGGCATTAAAAAATTCCATTTACCACTAGAAACAGAAATGAAAGCTTGACAATTGTGATAACTTGACAATTAACAGAAATTGTGCATTTATTTTTATTTAGAATATCTATTCAATGAAACCATCCAGTCTTAATTATTAATAATTAAATCAGAATTAATTATTAATTATTAAATCCTGATTTAATTATAAATCAATTTCCTATTGATTACAGAGAGATGTGTCTTATTACAGCAAATAGGATTTTTAAAATTAGTTATCAGGTCCAAGTTTAAAGAGTTTCAAAATATTGTTTTTCTTGATACCTTCAAAGTAGTAAAATCTAAACAAAATTCAACCATGTGAAATCACTTCCAACAGTAATGAATATGATAAATGATTCTACAGACTTGATAGAAAAATTAGCAGAGTTCAATTAGAATGATAATTTCCTCAAGGGAAGTTTGCTCACAATAATTGAAGCAATTCTGATCAGATCTGTAGTAAGTATGATTCTAATTATTCAATTAAAATTATAGCAATGATAAAAGAGCTTTAACCTCTAGCCTGAATGGATGGATCATTGGCCAATCACCATAGTTTTTTTAAGTGTATTTTATTTTATTTCGAAAAAAATGTATACAAATCAACCAAACAATGACAGGAAATATAAAATAGTTTAAAATCAAATGAATGTATATATTAACTAACTTTAGCACAAAGTTATCATAAGTTGATAAGTATTCCACCAATGAATACTATCCATCTCCCTGCGCAGTCATTATTTCTGCCTTACATAAATTCAGGATATAAAGGGAAAAAAAGGCAATAAATTACACTCAGCCCATAGATAATAAAGCAAGCTTAAATCCATCCCTCACCAAGTTATTTAGTATTTAACTCTTTCGGAACAGGAGCATCATATGCATACTTGTAAACATCTCACAGAGGCGGGCATATCACCCATGCATTTCTGGAAATCAAACTCATGGGACGCTAATGCATATGTACATGTTAAATGAATAATTTTTAATAGCCACTAGATGGTTCCCTGTGTTCATTATTTTTGAAATCTAATTTTAATATCTTGACCTTCAGTTAGCTCATATTCAACCTGAATTTGATATTTTACACATCAGCTGTTGTAGGGGTAATAGTAATGTAAATACACAGAGATTGATTGTGTAACTTTCTAACTGAAGGATTCATTTGTGTTTCTTTTTTTTCTTTCTTTTCCTTTCTTATTTTTTCTATTACTGCAGTAACAGTCTGTTTCGGATTTACTTTTCAGTTATGCTGTATTTTTTGTTTTAGAATACATTTCACACATTTCTCTTTTTGTAATAGAAATCCTTGGTTTCAGTTTTATTAAATCTTGGGAGACGACATCAATGAAATATAATTTTATTCTTTACAAAGTAGACGTTACAAATATAATTAATTTTAGAATAACAACAAAATGGGTGATGTCACCAAAGCCAAAGGAAATAATGTTAAATGGTTTGCTTGCTTCCTTGCCGCAACAAGTTTATTATGGCAAGAAAATGTGATTTGCGAGATGATTGTACTCTTATTATAAATGAACTAATAATAACAATAAAAAGTAGCAAAAATCAAAGTTAGGCTTAGCAATATAATACATCCTTCCAATGGAATGATTCCTTTCGTATTTACTCGAACCCGTATGTGTCAATGATAGAGCCCTTCCACCCCAAAAAGGTTAATCTAAGACTTCCGTCTAATTTGATCTTCACAGAAACTGTTTCTTACAATATCTATAACTACTTCCATCTGCTAATATAATCTAGACCAGTAGTTAATATTAATTGGTCATGAAATTGGTCGTCATTTTTTTAAAAAATTTTAAAATATTAATATTATGTACGACATTTCAAATCAAAGTCTTCTGAAGCTTTTGAATTTTTAAAATAGTGTTAATTTGTAAATAGCTGTGTATTATTTGTATGTATTATTCTTGTAGTATGTGATGGATTAAAAACTACATAAAAAACTGTTTTATAATAGCCCTAGACAGATTTCTACAGAAACAAATCATAATCTATTAAAAATTCATGATTCAAGATATTACGTAAAGAAGATAAAATGATTTAAAGTTCCAGACTCCTTCTGCTATAAGTGAGAAATCATTGTCACAGAAATATAAATATATATGCAAAAGATTTTAAAACAATTTAAGTTTGTAATTTTTCTTACCTGTACAAAGTTTCAGGATTCAAATCTTCAATGCTTATTTCTGGAATATTCTCTTCAGTATTATACAAAATATCATCTAACTCCACATTATAACTCAAAATGTCTGAGCCATTTGAAGGAGGCTCCGTCCATGACAAGCAAATAACATTTGATGAAGCCTGCACATTCAAGCCTAATATCACGCCAGGAACAGAAGCAGGAGTTTTAGACAACACAGTATTACTATAAGGTCCATGCCCAGCTTCATTACTTGCCTATTAGCAAAGAGAGAGAGAGAGAGATGATCACAAATGTAAAAAAATAGACAATTATGTGATTAGTTTTTATATAAATTATATGGATGAATATTTTTAACATATAAATATTATTGCTAATATTTTCAGAGAACTTGATTACTTCAGAGTTGCTGAGAAAATAAAAACTCCACAATTTATTCAAAAATATAAATAATAATAAACTGATTTGAGAATAACACAATAATAGAAAATAATTTTTAATCTAAAATTTTAGTTCACATTTATATTTAATATGTTACACATGTAATAAACAATATATAAGAAAGCTTCATGTATAATTACAAAGAATGAAAAAAACTACCAAAATTTTTTTAATCAAGTTCACTTTAATTTAAAATTATTAAAATCACATTAATTAACTATAAGTAGTACATGCTCTACATATTACAACTATTAAATGAAACTTCAAAATAAAAAATATAATATTTAGCATGCACATTTTTTAAGTGAAATATCTTTTTATTGTTAATTTGATTGAATATACAGTTACAAAAAAATGTTTCTTTCATTTGATTTCAATTTATAAATAATGATTTAATGTTAGATTTAAAGCAAATCGCAAAAGACCAGTGAAAAAAAATCCCAAAATTGTTCAAAACATTCAAAATCCATCTATATCCAGAATCCTCAGGGAAAAAACTCAGAATAAGAAAAGACAAATAAAATACTCACTCGAACTCTGAAATAATATGAAGTTGCAGGCATCAGTCCTTGTGCTTTATACTTAGAAACAAGGCCTTCATAAAGCTATAAAAGAAAAGCTTTATTTCAATAATTTTAAGACATCAAAAATACTTAGAAGTTTTATTTCCAAAGACTAACGCAATCCATTCGCTCAAGCAACTATACATTTTCAGAGATTCTTCTAAATTTTGAATAGTCTCATTAAGTGATTTTACCATTTATTCTATTATGATTGAATTTTTACAAGAACACTTAATATAGCTTACACATATATTATGGTCAATGTAATTAATAAATTTATCATATTCACCATATTGTATATTCTTACATAAATAAAATGTAAATGTCAATTCATACAAAATTGGTAATCAAAAATTATTCATTGATTGCTTTAAAATTTTTAATACAGCATTACATTTGAATGTAGGTGAATTCTTTTGTAATTACATAGATGTCACACTTATAACAGATAGAAACGTGTTTATTTTTTACTGGTTTTATTAATGGAATTCACAGAATGGCACAACCTAAAACAGTGCCATCTATTGGAGGTACAAGTAAAACATGCCCTGCTAATTATTTTAAAATCCCCTTTCATTGTTAAAATAAATTTTCACAAATTTTGATTACACAATTTTATTATTTCGCATGACTTTTCATTGGAAGAAAGTTATGTATTTTATCATATCATATCATATTCATTTTGTCCAATCAGCAGAATGGTAAACTTTACTTAGTTATAAAATCAATGAGATAATGTGGAATTAAATCCTCAATGTCACTATTAATAACATTTTGCATGAAGTTGAAAAGTATGATATACTCTAAAAAGTAAGTCATACTCTTGGCCCTAATTGGTGCTCCTTGAAACAAGAGACGCATATCTTCGGTTAAAAATGTCCTGATGTGTTAGCAGGGCTTGTCCACGGCAAGTGCCAAAAGTAATATAGCAGCTGTGCAACACATCACAATCAAATTAAATTCATATATTGCTTACAATCACTGACCATCTTCAAGCCTTTATTTCCTACAAAGTTATGGGAGAAATATAAATAATAAATGACAAAAGGTATTTTCCATGTATAAAGGAAATCAAAGAATAAAAATGGATTTCACAACTGAATCACAGTCAGCACTTTTAAATCACAGAAAAAGCTCTCAATCAAATGGGAATCCTATTATCAAAACAATCTGCAACTACTTTGTTTGATGTACGAGTGCGTCAAGTACAGATGCAACACATGATCTCTCATCACCTGCATAATATAAATATTCCTAATATTATTTTTTCAGGAATCTTATTTTTGTAAAATGGGTATACTTATTAACTTTTAATAAGTAGTTTATAATTAATTTTGTGTTTATATTTTACATAAAGAAGTTATTACTCTAATTATTATAGATATTGAAGTATATAGACTTCAAGTTTTAAAATCTAACTATGATATCAAAATAAAATGTAGACAATTATACTACTTTATTCAATGTTCCAAAGAAGAAGAAAATATAAGAAAATGTATGAAGTAAAACAGAATTTTCACTATCTTAATTCAACTATAACAATTTTTGTGACAATTGTTTCAATGATTAAAAATGAGCATTATATAAATATTTTCAATACATTTCAAAGTTAGTTCAGAGTTATTTCAGAGTTAGAAAATATAAGCATCATTCCTACCTCACTAAAACTTTCATCATCATCTTCTGTACTCCACTGAAGCTGATAATTTGTAATAGCTGCTCCATTGTTCATTGGCTCCTCCCAAGACAAACTGCAGCTCAATGGGGAATCACAGGTTGCAGAAAGGTTCCGTGGGGCATCTGGAGGTCCTGCTCCACTAACAACTTCTAAAGGATCAGAAAAAGGGCCAGCCTGCAGAAGAAATAGTTGATCTCTCAAAATTTCTCATAAGAAACCCAACAAATTTAAATTAAAATCATTATTAGAATATGAATTGGCCTTTTTTTCAGCAGTACCATCTCAACTGATTATACATACAAAAATATCTTAATTTATAAAATTCTGTAAAACTAAATTTCTTTTCTTTTCGTTTACTTTTAATATTTTTCATTACAGAGTATGACACAAAAGCAAAATTTAGAAATGCAAGCACATTTTAAAATAAAAGCTCTTTTCACACACACAAAAAAAACAAAATTCAGTTTTCATTCAAGTGATAGAAGAACCTTATTGAACAGAATTTATAAAAAATTATATCAATAAATAGCTGGATTCATTTAATAAAGAAATGATAATTGATTTACTTAGAGAGACTGCAAACTAATGGCTACCTTAGAAAATGAGTTCTCAATACCTGATTCCCAAAAGAGCAAAGGTCTGCTATAAACTTGCGCAAGTTTTAAATGAATTTTTTAAAGGGCAAATTTTTCAAGCAGTTTAATAAATTTCAATACATAATTGTGCAGAACAATTTTCTTATATTATATATTGTATTAATATGTATGAAATACAAATGTTATATTTCCATCTTCTAACGTTCTAAACACAAATGTGCTTAAGGGCACTAACTTTAAACACTGCATGGAAAATATATGTAAACTAAAGTCAGACATGGAATGTACAATGAATTTGGAATTATTATTTTTTAATTCCCATTTAAACTACATTCTAGAAAACATCCGCACTGTTAATGATGAACAGGAAGAAAGACAAACAAAATAACAAGAAATGCATGGAATGGTAATATAATGGCAGATTACAATGATATTGGGCAGAGAAGATTCTTATATTGTCTATAAGAAACTAAGAATCAAAAGGAGCTTTCAAGGAAAAAGGAAAAGACAGCATAAGGAATTATGAATACCAGAGATGTATTAAAAATTGTAACTATTCTTATGAATATTATTTAGTTAATCATCTCCAATAGATTATTAAATCATTAACTTAAAAATAGTATCTAAAAAATATATTGATAATAATCCATTTCTACCACAAAATTAAAAATAAGCTTTTCACAATATAATCATTCTCATTTTACAAAAAATTCAAAAGTGATTTATAAAATTGGGAACTATATTTGAAATAAGTGCATCAACCAATATAGAAATGCTCGCAATATCATTAAAATGATATTGCAAATCATTAAAACACTTTTCATGGCTGACATTTTACAGATCTGTGCTATTTGCTTTCATTTTAAGAAATACTTTTGGGAGAAAAGACACACACCCCTACTCTATTATAAGCTCGAACTTGAAAAAGGTAAGGTCTTCCAGGAAGGAGATCATTGACAATGCAAGAGGTCTCCGGGCCTTTGTAGACCTGAAGAGTCACATTATCAGGACTTGTCATGTCAACTTCATATTCAGCTACCGCTGATCCACCGTCATGCTCTGGGTGGGCTGAAAATGACAAAATTACAAATGAATAAAAATAGCAAAAAACTTCAACCAATTAATCAATACAACTTTCTCAGCTTTGAATAATACAGATTTTAAAAGCTGCATATATTTATTTATACACTAAGACAAATTGTGTGATTTATAAATTCATTATTGCATATTATAAAAACTTATAATAATGATTTTCTTCTTCAAATTTAATTATAAAAACTTATAATAATGATTTTCTTCTTCAAATTTAATTATAAAAACTTATAATAATGATTTTCTTTTTCAAATTTAATATTTTGTGATGTCGCAAAGTACAGCTCATATGAAAACAAAATAAAATGAATCAATCCTCTAATAATTAAGATCTAAAGATATTGAATATCATACTGGATTTAATCTGTTTAAGATTACTGAAATGTTGAGATGTAAAAACTTTTTTTTTGTAAAGAAATTTCTTACAGTAAAAATACTAGTATATCATCAGCAGAAATTTCTAATAGTAATTTAGTAGTAATAGAAATTTTTTTAAGTGATATGAGAGTATAAAAAATATGCTTAAAAAAAGTGCAGATTTTCCCCTATCTAAATAGCAGAAGGAGTAATCAGATAAAAGTAAATAAAAAAAGTATGTTTCTCCTCCCATGTTATTAGTATTTCTCTAAACTGAGAAAAACTTTTTTTTCTACAGATTTCTAGATTCCTCAACACCCACTGAAAGAGCAAACACAAAAGATAAAATGCAATCATATAATAAGGCAAATCTAATGTACTTCTACAATGAGATGAAATTATCCTCTCCTTCCCAAAAAAAGAGTACTTATAAGGTCCTCATATAAGGAATTTAAAAATTATCAGTAGTTACTGACTTTTATTACATACCTTGATAATATTCTATTATATTCTATTTTTAAAAGCATTTATTTATTAAAATTATAATATTTTAACACATTAACTAATGAAAAACAGATATTTTTTGATATTTTGTGAACGTTTACAGCAGAATAAATTAAAAATAGTACAACACTTACCCCAGTCAAGACATACAAAGGATGCTTCAGGCTTGCTCTGAAGCTTTGGCAGCGCACATTTCCCAGGACTCACAGCAGCTGTAGTAATACTGTTTATGTCAGAATACTGTTTTAAAAAGAAGGTTTATTTAGAAAGGTGTATCAATGTTAGAATACAATTTAAAGAGAAAAATTGTTAAAACAGGTATATTAGAGGAAGAACAAAGATGAGAATGGACAACTGAAATACTTACTGGACTATGTCCAGCAGCACTAATACAAGCTACACGCATTTTATAGGTAGTGCCAGGAAGTAAATTTTCCAAAAAAAATTCAGTGTCAGGACCAGTATATACACCCTCAAATCCTGAATTTTATAAGTAGATTAAAGTTCAAAAATCAATGTAGAACAAAGATTTCAACAAAATACTATTCACAAAGCAAATAAAAATTACAGTACTCACCAAAACCTCTATCTACTTCCAGGATATATTTTGTTATGCTAGAATGCTTACTATCCTTTGGAGGTTCTGAAAATAGAAGAAATATAAATCCTTTTAATTTTTAAAACAATAAACAGAGATATTTATAAATATGTTACTATGTCACAACATCATGCAAGAAATATTAATATTTTAAATATTTAAACAGGGACTTATTTTAAAGCACAGGGAATGTTGTAACTTCAGAAATACTTGTTTTAAAAATCATATATTAAAAATATTTTTTAAAAGAGAAAAATAAATTTGAAATAATTTCCATAATAAAAGTCTTATGTTAAACAATCAATGATGCTAATTTGAAAAATATTCACACAAAAAAATCTGTATTAATAATATAATATATAAATATACTTGAAAAATGAATGATTTTTTTAAATATTGAACGCTGTAATTTTAATTCTACACTCTAAATAATTCATCGAAATAGCCTTAAAAATGGTTTTTAAGTGATAACATACATGTCAAACATAGCTTAGGAGAAAATATTTTGAATATAACATTTCAGATTAACAAATGATTATAATACATAAAACTTCAGCACTATTCTATAGAAAACAAATTTTAACTTGGTTGTTGTTAGGCAGTGGGGGAAAATGAAATATAATACTTGCATATTTTGTGAAACAATAATACATAAGTCAAGAAAATAAAAACAGAAATCTCACCCCAAGTAACTCTGAAGCAGGAAGCATGTATGCGACCTTTAGGAATAGGTTTACCAGGACAGCTAAGTTTATCAGGCAGAGTACAATATGTAATAGTTTTGCTCCAAGGGCTGGAACCTTCCTCATTACTGGCCATTAACTACAAGCAGAAAAAAATTGATAATCAGCTTGAAAAAGAAGCATTAAGAAAGGCCTCAAACAAACGAAAACAAATGGAGAAAAAACCACCATTTATGTAACTAATAATAAACTTATTATATGCACAACTTGTACTAATATTTCAAAAAAAAAAAAAAAATGTGCTTAAATATTCAATTTATTTTTCAATGGAAATATTTTGAAAAATAATCAGAATAGCAATGGAACTTAATGAAAGTTTTTTATATTCTTAACAGTTTAAATCTTATACAATGATGTTTTCTCTATAATAATCTATACAAAATTTTATATTATTTTACTAAAATTATTTAATTTAAAAACAATGCTATTTTTTAACAGAATTTGCAGTTTACTCTCCAATTCTAGAAAGAGTAAGTTATTACTTTTGCATACAAAACAATCCAAGAGCAAATAAAGTGAACTATATTGCCATTTTCTTAAAATTATTCATTATTCTGATTTTTTTTTAAAGCTTACTTGTAAAATATATTATCCCATTCACATTCTATATGTAAGTTGAATAAATCACATTTAACATGCATACAACTCACTGATAGGTCTACATGTTCTAAAGAAAAACAATGGTAGAATTCTTCACAGCAAAACTTGTTAATAAAAAAAGTGAAGTTTAATTCATAGAATCCATGTAAATGCTGAAACAATAAGCTGCAATATACTAACCCTAAATTTGTATTCTGTGTTTCCCCTTAAACCAGAACATATGAAGTGATTATCTCTGCCATTATATGCTGTTAAGAAACCATGTCTCTGTAAAAAGATAAAATTGATAAGAAATCATGATGCTGTTGTCAAATTCAGAGCAGATTTTAAAGAATCAAACTAATAACAAAAAATGATTCCTCCACTATCAAGGCTTCTCATATTTATCTGAATAGTAAATTAATATAATTACAACTATTAACATATGTACAATTAATACATGTACTACTATTTTATGTATATGTATTATATATATAACCATTTTATGGTTTTATCAACCTAATAATAATGCAACTTGTATCAGCCTAAAATTTGAAAAGTTTTATATTTTGTCATAGAAATGCAAACTATTAATCAAGTTCCCTTTACCAGCTCACTGGTAATAAGACTTGCTTTTCCCAACTACTAAATTATATGAATATTATAATTCACAAAACTCCTTAAAAAACATAAATAATCTTTAAAGATATGAGTATATCTCAAATATATTTCTGTGCAGACTCACTTTGATAATATATCTATATATGATACGTTATGTATGCAATACATGTAACCTCTAAACATCCTAAGGGCAATTAAGGAATTCAGATACTATATGCAAAATGATAAACCAAGATATGAGCACTGTATTTTTCCACTGGAAGAGATTGTTTCCTTTCAAGGCAGAGAAAGGTCATTTATGAAAATTCTTCTCACAATCCAAATTTGATAAAATACCAAATACAACCCAAGCTACAAAAAATTAAACATGTTAAAAACTGGAGAATGCTCTACGGAATCTAGATAAGGAAATTAAACTTTAAATATCTGCAACAATAATAATAATCTTAAAAAAGCTTTCAGAGAGATTCTTTACTTTTGAAAGTAAGTGATCCTTCCACATGTGCATATCTGTTCTGAGGTGCTTTGGACCAGACTTCATTTTTATGAATGACAACCCACAGCAACACCAGACTGTAAATGTCCAGTAGCTACTGGAAAGGAAAGATATCACTCAAATGGATTGGCCAGAGTTCTCTAATGTTTAAATCCCATAGAATATATGTGTGATACTTTGAGGAGATGTCTGGTGGAACAATTGCATCCTCCAGGGAACACCCAAATAGATGTTGATTGAGGGTTCTCCTTGTCACCTCAAGAACTGTTGAACAATTGGGTGCTGAGTATGGAGAGAAGTTGCAAAGCAACCATTACAAAAATGGGAGAATATATCCTATACTAAGAAGCATCTCTTGTTCTCTCTTTTCTCTTAGAGAGACAATCGTGTGTAGTAATACTTTTCGTGTGTATAAAGACTTTGTTTGTTTGATTCCGTACTATATGCATTGTATTCATTTTGGAGCAACTATGCTCTTGTCATTGTTTAAGTAGAAAATGCAGCCACTCATTTCTGAACTCCATGTCCCTTAGATGATTTCTCGGGGAATTATGGCAGAAAAAAACACACCTGTTGCTTAGTCACAGTGTAAGCTGCTCTCTTTATTGTAAACATCCTCACATTTCACAAGCATACATATTTTTAACATGTACTCACCCTCTCTGTAAAAATCATATCAAATGGATTTCTGTACATTTTATGTTTAAAACCGCCTTTTTCCTACAATTGAACTGTAGATTTCTTAAAAAGCCCAAAAAGATAAAAAACCCTAAAAAAGTGTAAAACTGCAGAAAAATGAAATAATCATATTCCTGATACTTATGTTGTATAAAAAGGAATACCAAGTATAATAATTTTTTCATCCAAAAACATTCCTTCTACTTTATACTTGACATTCCCCTCCGGTTTGAAATAATTCCAATATATAAATCCCCTAAGTTTAAAAATAAAATTCTATCTTAATTAACTTACATTTTATAATTAAAAAAAAGAATTTAAACAGTGAGCAATTATTTTATGTAGATTTTCCAACAATCAAAACTGCAGATATCCTTTTTGAATTAGATTTAATAGATATCTATGCCATGGTTTAAACATTGCTTTGCTCTGTAACCATACATACCATAGTTTCATCTTCAATTTGTAAATTAAAATCATCATCAAATGTTCTCTTCTCCCATTCCAAGTGAAGACGATTGATGCAGGCTTGCTTCAGAACAGGAGGAGAAGGTTGACTAGGAACATTGCCGCTGGTGAAGTAGCAACAAGTCTCACTGTAGGCGCTGAAATAATAGGATTTCATAGAAAATATGCATTAGAATAGAATAAGCAAACTTAAAAGAAAATTTTAAAGAAAAGATTAATATTTTGCCCCATCCAGTAATTGGAAAATATCCATATATAGGAGTCTCCACCGCCTTTCAGTATTAATTAGTCCTTTAAGTAAAATTCACTTGACTGGCATTTTTGAAAAATCAGGAATTTAATAAAAAGGCACAACCAGAAAGTCTGTTATGATAACAAAATAATTTCATTCTTATCCTCCACCTCCAGAAAAAAAAGGGAAGAAACATTTTTTTAAAAATGTCTTACAACAAATATGATTTATTGTCATTTATTATGAGACTACGACTATAAATTACAGTCAAACATATTAAAACTTAAAAGAAAATGCATATATCCTCGCTATTTCAGAGTAATTAGGATGAACTTAGAAATTTAAAAAGCAAATTTTAACAAACACATCAGAGAGAATCTTCAGAACACCAGAAGGCATATACCTTTTATCTTTTACTACCAATTACTAATAAATATGCAAAATCATACAGTAAAAAACTGAAACTTCTATGAATATCAATTTTATAAAATCTTTTTAGTTATAATATATGGTTGAGTCAACATTGAGTCTCATTGATTTTTCAAATATATTCAAATTCATTACTGCATTTGCAATAATGCCAAAGAATATTTTGAAAATTAAATAAAAAGTATATAAAAAATATTTTAACTCATCTTTCAAATTAAATATATAATTATATCCTTTTTTAAAATTTTTTTAAAAACAATTTAAATATGCAGGGCATGAAAAAAAGATATGAAAGGTAATGTGAGGTTGTACGTGCCAGGATTAAGAAACAATAAATAGAATAAGGACCATCATACCTTATTAATTAACGACAGAACATTGTAATAAGGTATAATCTAATTCAACTGTCTAGCTTAGTAGAAAAAAAAATCACAAAAATAAGAATTACTCTTCCACACCCTTTCTATCCTCTTCAAGATGTGTATGCATCATACCCGTAACAACTCTTCTCCATATGGTATATTGAACTGAAGATTTGTTTGTGTCAATGTAAATACACTTTCAAAAAATTTTAAGTATATATTCACAATTAAAGTGTTACCATATATTAAAATTATAATAATCATTGATGATTCTCTCATTTGCTCATGTGCTGCTCTTTTAAAAGTATTTTATTAATTTGGCTAGTATCTTTTGCTATTCATCCAAGTCAACTAAAAATAAACATGAATATCTACAAAAATCTTTGATAAAGCTATTTTCTAAATTTTTCTTAATATCTACTAAAGTATCCATTTAATTTTTTTTAAAAGGAACTATGAAGGCCCAGACAGAGGCACCCAAAATTATATCAAATTCAATGAGACTTCTAACAATAAAAATATACTGACAAAAAAAATGAGAGCAAAATTACCTTTTCCCTTTTTCATTCATTGCTGCTAAACGAAATCTGTATCCAGTAGCAGGAGAAAGTTTGGCAATTTTATACTGCTTTAGAGGCCCAGTATATACAGGAACAAAACTATTTCTACTGTAACCCTGAAATAAATTCCTCCATTATTTCTCATCTTTCTTAATAATGAAGCATACGAATAAAAATCAAATAATAAATTAAAGGGGGGAAAACAAAGAATTATGGAATGGTACCTGCTGGCTCACCTCATCATATTCTAAAATATATGTTATTTTGGAAGTTGGCGAATCACAACTTGTCTGTAAAGAGATTGAGAGGAGAATTAATCATATCATCTCTGATAAAGTAAATGTCTTAAAAACTAATTTCTTAAGAATATATCATTCCAACACTGTGTCATTTTAGGACTGTAAACACATTCACTGTAAATTGTTAATTCAAAAATGTATTAAACATATCATTTAGCTCCTATTTAAATAATTAAGAATTCTTTATAAAATAAATATAGCTGAATATCATATTAGTTTTTCTTTTTTTAAAAAACATTTATTGCTATTTTTTGGTATAACATGGGGGGGACTTTAAAAAAGAGCAGCTCTTATTTTACATTAAGCTATTAAACTAAATGAGAAGTCAAATAAATTTTAAAAATGGCAATAATTATAAATAATGCTCAATTTACAATATAATTCAATTAATTCTTTGAATTACAATTTAGTTATTTGTAGGAACTTTCAATTTACAAAGACACAAGTTTTATATATGATTATTTCATAATACATACAATAATTTAAAAAAAAAAATCTATTCATTGTCAGTCAGTTTCCCCTCAGAAATCAGAAATATTTCTAAAACAAATATCTTGATTAAATAAGTACTTAGAAAAGAAAATTGTATTTGACCCTGATGATTTTTTGCTTTATGTTCATTTCGAACTGTCACCTAACTTTTGCATCTCTTAACAATTTAGTATTTTAGGTTGTTAAAAAAATTCAATAGCAAAATATTAATTCCTTAAATTAATAAAGAGCAATACTATCATAAATTCTACTATTATATATCATCAAAAAAGAAACCTTAATAAATTTCAATTAGAAATTTAATTCAATAATATAACAATTCAATTTAAACTAATTTCAATTTTTTCAACAATAGAATTACACGAAAAGATGAAATATTTTAAAACAACTAAATTTTATCATTTAACAATGCTACTTACACCCCATTTTAAAGTCAGACTGTTTTTGGTTCTGGCACAAAGCCTAGGAGGTTGAGGGGCTTCGGGTTCAACAGATTGTGTTTTAAAAGTCAAACCTTTAAATAAATAATACATTATACTATACATAAACATTTGATTCAATGAAACAACAAAATATTTTTAGTTTAATAATAAAAAATAATAAAAATCGAACTTTTTCCTATTTTAAATTTGTAACCAATAACATTTAAAATAATGTAAATATCAGCAAATGCTAAATAGTTAATGAGAAATAAATTTTTTGCAAAATGCTGAAAATTATATTTTTATATAATGTTGAATGTGTGTAGTTT
>JAOUZG010009953.1:392201-435082 GCA_026289955.1 Argiope argentata
GATCAGTGATTTTTTTTCAAGGTAATTTCACATTACAAGTCAGGCTATAATATTATAAAAATGTTTTTGAAGGAATGTTTTAAAAATAGTGAGAAGTTAATAAGTCTTTTTATATCTCAATTAATTTTCTTCTCTCTTGAAAACTGAACATGGAATAGATAGAAATTTTGCTTGCATAACTATAATTGTAAGAATCAATTTACTTATTAATACATAAAACTGCAATCAAAAGCATTTGCAATTAGAAATGTTTCGAAAAATATATTTTGGCAAATAATGTAAAAGATATAATGGAATTGAAGCATCTTTAAAAAAATTACCTTTTCTACAAATAAAGGAATTAGATTGGTTTGGCAGCATTGTTAACTTGTCTCTACTCCGACTATCCAATTTTCTCCGAAATTTATAAGTGGAGCGCTGATAGCTTTCATCTTTTTGTGTCAAATATATTTGACTGGGTGGAGGCGATGCATCCAAATCTAAATTAACAATTAAAAAATAAACAATAATAATTAATTATTAATAATTTTTTAATTAATTAATTAATTTTGAAAAAAGTATATACAAGTTAAGCTAGATTTAGTTGGCATTTGAAATGCAAACATAAGAACATTTGTTTAGTTGCAGAACACCAGCACATGAAAATACTGAAAAAATACAGTAATTTTAATAATTTAAAAATAAAGGTGAATAGGTATAAAAACTAAAGAAACTCAATCCATTACAACTTAAAAGCAACAGAGGTATGCAAAATATATGTACACATTGTCTCATTTGCAATCTTTGAACTTCACAATATCCCTCTACTAATGATGATAACATTTGACAGTCATCTCACCCTTGGTAAGTTGAAAGCCAAAGTAGCAATTTAATGGAATAGGAAGCTTAACTAGTATTTTTTTCAAATTTCAATAACTTTAATTTTGTAATAAGTTCAGATCATTAAAAACTTAACAAAACATTTAATTAAAAACTGTGAAGAGAGAATAGAAAATATCAGGATGTCTCAGCCATTTATATATTTGGAGGAGGGAAGGGGGTTAGGATATAGAGGATCATGTTTATAAATATATAGTCTTAAAAAAAGTTATTTGAAAAAATTATTAAATTGTAAGAAAATAAAAAAGAATATGAATACCATATTGCAGTTTGAAATGTGACCTGTAATAAATTAATTCTAAGAAATTTTTTATATAGCCTGATGCATTACTTGAAAAAAGTAACAAAGGAGAATTCAGCTTGTATGTTATTGGAGAAAAAATAATAGGAAGCACCAATTAGCTGATTTCTAAAGCTGAATATTTACATAACATTCCATACTATAAGTACTACAGCTTGTTTAAAAGAAGATGCAGCACTTTATATACATGTTTTTGAAATTAAAATTAAACCAATGCCAACAGAAAGCATTGTGAAAAATGTAAAAACAGAGTATTTAAAATACAGATCTATTTTGGAAAAGTGTACTTTGTAGTTGTTAATTTAGAATGTATCAGTGGGATAACTGCTGTTGTTGTTCTGCTATTCACACAAAATCAAAGATAATGCAATTTCATTTTTTCCCGATGTGGCAGAGATTGTTCATTTCATTTAGGATTCTTTTATGCATGTTTTCTGTGAGAGTATATATATATGTTTCCTGTTAATCTAGAATAAATAAAATATGAGGTTGACAGATTCAAAACTTTCTCAGCTTAACAAGGACATGCCAGATGCTGCAACTTATATTCATTAACTAAAAAGGAATTTTTAAAAGACAATCTACAAACCTTGTGGAGATTCACCATTACACTGTGATCCAGGATGAGGAATAATACCTGGAATAGTGGGAGGACTGAGAGCAGGTTGCATATGACTAGGTGGCTGTGGTTGAAAATGTGGAGGCCCATAGGCTGGTGTGGGATATGGATAATACTGCGCTATAGGTGCAGAAGATGCATGACTTGGACTCTGAAATAGATATTTCAAAATAAATTTCCATTTTGATCTCATCTTTAATTTTCTTGCATTATAATTAATAAGATTACTATCCAAATGACAAAATAATTTAAAAGGGGCATAAGTATCATATATGGACAATGCTAGGTAACATAAATGGCCTTAATAGATTTAAATTTTAAAATGTGTCACTTATGAGTGTCTCAAATCCTCCAATTAAAACACTGCATTAATGATAATACAAAACTGAACAAACTCACTAATCAGAATAGAAAAACTCCTCATTCAACCCTCCTCTTTTCAAACATACAAGTGAAGAAGAAAAAAATTTATTTTAAAAATGAATTAAATATTTGCTTCTAGTCAGAAATCATTGGAAACCAAAATTGGAGGCTAGTACGAAATAAATATCTGTTCTATTCTGCTAATGAAACCTCAGTAATCATCAAGTTTCAATTTCTTTAGGAAAGAAGTTTTGAATCTTGGTGCTTATATCTACAAGTCAGGCCCCCCACTGAGCATATGAAGGAGTAAAATCACTGGGTTTTGGCAAAGAGCATGCCAGCCATTATAGGAAAGGATTATTGAGAAAATGCATAATTTGGAGTTGGGTGGCACATACCAGTACATTGTTGCTCAAACCAGAATAGTCTCTAGGTAATCCTGCTATTTGTTAAGTTATCGGGGCAATTAGACACATTTTTGTCTGAGACCTCAAAAATGAAATAGCAGCATTCTTGTAAAAATAACGGTTGGGATCGTACGAATATATGAAATTACACAATTTATAATGGATGTCACTTGAAACTTCAATTACTTAACAATTCTTTTCCTCCTTATTTCCTCACATACAAATTCAAACCATCACTGTTTCGCAAAGTTATCTAACATATTCTTCCATAAGCACTGCAGTAATTAAAATTCACTTGTTTTCTATATAAAATTAAAGAAAACATGAAATCAACTTTACTCATATCTGTATAAAGATACTAAACATCATTCGTTACAGAAGTGGAAGAGAAAAGAGAGGGAATCACCATTTCAAAAATAAAAAATAAAAGTTATTTCCATTTAAATCTAATTTCTTTTTTTAAAGACTTACGAGTGCAGTCAATCTCAACATTTTATAGCTGAGGACGTGTGATTAATTTTGCTTTTATTACTTACAATATTTTTGTACGAATCAAATCCTTGTTGGAATTTATACATAATTTCCTTAACTTTTTCCCGTGTCCTGCACTCCTTTGAGTTCTCATCAGTATCTAATATTCAAATAGATAGCTTTTTCTTTCAAGGCTATTAGCTTTCACACAGTTTTTAGTTTTATATTTTGTTATCTGTCAAAGTTCCCAAATTATGGATTGTGACCCACTGGTGGGTCACGAGCAAATATTGAGTGGGCCCTGAAACGAGGCGGCGAAAAAGAAGTAAAGGAAATCGAGCGCATACCACTATCCCAAGCTAACTTATTAGCCTAAGCGCCAAATATGAACATTACAGCATTTTTTTAAAAAAATTGGGAGCCAAATCTGCTTATTTAGTAAACTTTTATTACACTAAATAAAACTAAATTTCAAACTTAATAAATATTTATCAATGCACAGAAGGTGCCGAAGAGCCCCATGCGGCTGTGGAGCCGCACTTTGCGGCCACTGCACTATCCAATAACACTCTTGGACGGCGAATTGACGAAATGGCTGAGTGGGCAGAAGATGAATTTATACGAGGAGTAGTTGGTAGTAAATAGTATACTGTACAACAGATGAGTTTGCCGACGTTCAAGGCCTGTCTCAACTACTTGTTTTTGTGCGTTACATACGACGTGTAGAAAAATATTTTGTTCTTCAAGCCAATTATTCATGGAAAGGACGAAAAAATTTTCAATTACTTGATTCCCATATAAAAGGGAAAAGTTTAGAATGGAAGAACTACGTCGGTGAACGCACTGAAAGTGCGCGGCCTTGTGCAGGAAAAATAGCAGTGTGGTGACAAGAGTTCTTGAAGTAAGTCCCTGCGCTTTGTGAACTCATTGTAGCCTTCACAGAGAATCGCTGGTTTCAAACTCATAATCCGATGATTTAAAAACTTTGCTAAATACAGCTGCAAAAATTGTAAATTATATTAAAACAAGGCCCTTAGAAGCGCGTTTGTTTCAAAAGCTGTGTGAAGAAATGGGTAGTCTTCATACATCTCTTCAGACGGAGGAGGAACGTTGGTTATCCAGGGGGAAAGTACTGACACGGTTAGTAGAACAATGGAATGAAGTAACAATTTACTTAGAAGAAAAACAAAATATATTGAATATCTACTGGACGAAGAATTCGTTCTCAGTATATTTGGCAGATATTTTTTCCAAGTTAAAAGAACTCAACTTGTAGCTACATGCAAGGTTCAAACGGGTCCGAAATTTTTGCAGTTCACGATAAAATTCGAGCGTTCATGAGAAAGCTTAATTTGTGGGAGGGTATTAAGAATGGTAAATATGATTGTTTTGAAACACTTGAAAACTTTATAGTAGAAAATTAAGTGCAGCCAAAGATGAACGTACTCTCTTCAATTTCCACTCATTTATCGTTGCTAAAAAATAACTGACACCTATTTCTGGGAAGAGATGAAAAAACCCGAAACGTCGCATTGGATTTGTAACCCATTTCAGGACAAACTGCCTACTAATATGTCGACAAAAGCGAGTGGAGAGCTCATTGATTTGTCATAAGATACATCACTGAAAAATTCAGTCGCAAGCAATTAACTAAATTCTGGCTCTCGGTGCCCGGGAACTATCCTTGCCTGTTTGATGAAGCAATGAAAGTCCTCCTCCCCTTCACTACCTCATACCTATGAGGAGGCTGGATTTTCGACTATGATCAACATTAAAACTAAATACCGAAATAAATTGGATGTACCAAACTCGCTGCGATTAAAAGTAACTCGAATTGAAATTGATGCTTAAACTGTAATGACAAAAAATAGAAAACAAATACATCCTCCCCATTGATATAAACTGTAAGTTATTTAAAATATTAAATAAAAAATATCTTTATTTTATTTTTTTTAAATTTGAATAACAGCCCTCATTAATATTGGTAACACTCTTTCCATAGGGATTGCTTTTGGAACTACAGTAGAATGTAAGTAGTTCCGCAACTCTCGACTGAGCATTACCAGCATTTATGCCCCCTTTTCTCAAAAGCAGCCAATAGGTGTGTCGGAAATTTTTAAGTTTTTGTTAGATGGGTCGGAGTCCAGTCAACTTTAGGAACAACTGATACAGATTATAATTGGCGTTCCATCCATCTCGCCCAAAGCGTTTTAAAGTAATCTTCGTCACAGATAGACAGATGGATAAATAAACATGTCAAAAGGAATTTTCCGAACTCAAGGAGGTCTGAAACGAAGATCCGTCAAAACCTTGAGTTCGATTCCCTCCCCCCCCCACTATTAAAATATTTTCTTCATATACGAAAGCGTAAAACGAACAGTAAACTGCAGCCTAAACTTCCCCAATTATAATATCCCGAGCGACTTTAAAAATCATTCAAAACATGCGTACAAACAGAGATAACTTTTCACACCAAAGGTATCAAAGTTGAACGGGGTCAGAAAATTGAAAAATTCTTTTCCATCAATCACCTCCGTATCTTGCAGGTATAATTTTTATTAGCATTTTTTATCTGTTTATTTATCTTTTAAAAGTTTTTTTTAATTAAAAATTAAACTATTTCCAGTTAGCAATCGATTTGTCTTCTACGAAAGTGGTTAAGAGTTTTTATCTTCATTGGCTACAATTTTTTTAAAAATTCATTTTATTACAGTCACTTGCAAGCTCACTTTTGAGATTGACTAAAATCCTGCATAACGACGACAGACGAAGGACATTTAATCGAGATTACGCAACATTAAAATATCATTATTTACAGAGAAATGAAAAAGAAATAGTAAAGAAAATTCGACACCCAACAATTAAAAAGGCAGCAGCGAAGGCAACTTTGTCAACTTTTTTTTCCCCCGTCGCTACGGAAAGTGTGTTCCCAGAGTTCTCCATTTCCTCTCCCGAGTGATAACTGAGCCGGCGGTCGCAGTGGGCGGCAGCGTTCATTCCAAGGATCTGATATCAGGGCGTCAGAAACGAGGGAGAAACCCAGAAAAGGGTTGGCTGGTCGTCGAACGCCCAGCCAGCAGAAGAAAGAAGTCGTATTCCACTCCCGCAATAAAAAAAAAGTAGTTCAATAGAATTAATATTAAATTATCAAATGATGCAATGCCCACAGCAGAATGGGTAGAGGACTGCCAATTGACAAGTTCCGCTACCTTATTACAATACTTTATACTTTTAAAATAAATTTGAAAATTTACGCACGCAAACTCTCATTTAAAACATAATAAATTATCCACTTTGCTCAGCAATTATAAATTTTTTCTATAATTGTAGATTTTTATGGAGATTATTTTCTATAACTGCTGATTTATCAACTTTGAAAGAAAATTTTATGAATATAATGAAACAATTTAGTTTAATTTCAAAATTTTAGTTTTCACTTTATAATTCGTACAATAAATATTGCAGTAATTTGTAATACAATATTTTGCAAACTCAATACTAGATCATGCAATCACAACGCATGCTAAGCAACTTCCCAGATTAAGGAGATGAGTCCCTGAGTTAATTTGTTGCCCTCAAGCACTGTCAAGCAACAATTACACTTCCGGACTTTTTTGGCCTATAAATGGCTGCTTTTTTCTTTTAATATGGCCGAATTTTACATTTAGATATTTTTCGCATGCACCCTTGCTAGCGGGAAAGTACCAAAATGAAACATAACAAAGGAAATTATAAATTTCTAATCCATATTACCCCAACTTGAGTAGAAAATTCACCCATTTGCATTGCCCCAACTGGTGTTGAATCAGCATGCGCAGTTTGTTCTTGCCTCGATTTCGTTTTCGACAGACGAAACAGCAAAATGATTTTGAATAATTGGTTTGCAGTTTTGTTTTTATTTCAGGTACATACTGTAAATAAAGTGTTTTTAGGTTAGTTGTGTGGGCTACACTTTGATATACAAACATTTGATGCTCAGCGAGGTTGGTAATTTTTCGGCAGCGCTTTGTTCGGGTTTACTTCTCAGTAATTTTTTTATATCATTGTAATTCGATCTTTCCTGTTAATTTCCCTTTATTTTTTCTGCTGCACGTATTCCTTTTGCCTACTTTCATTATTTTGGAATAAATTTTTTTGCGTGCATTCTATTTTTCTGCATCTATTGATTTTTTTCCCTATATTTCCGTTAATTTGCCACAGCGATCATCGAAACCTTACAATTGGAAACCATACTGCTGCAGTTCGAACTACATTCGGCCAATTCGCAAAAAAGTTGGCGACAAAAAAAGAAGAAGAAAAAATCTGGCGATAATTATTTTTAACAGCACCCTAATGATACGGTTTGATGACATCTCATTAGATCAGATCATCAGTTCTCATACATACACATCAAAATTTACATACGTAAATAGTCGCGGGTAAAAGCTAGTACACACACACACACACACCATTTGCTATGTAGGAATGCATGTAACAAATTAATTTAATTAATACTAATTAACTTATACGTTATTTTGAACTGATAAAAAATAAAGTTGACTATTCTTTAAGAAATTTAAGAGTGTTGTCAATAAAATGGAATAAGAAGTACCACCGAGAATTTACTGTTTTGATCAAATAATAATTATTAGAAGAGGAATTTTTATGCAAGATTTCTAGAAACGCATAAGGTTCTGAATAAAATAATAAGTTATCAGTTCCATAAACAATTGACGACATCATTAACACACAGTATCCTCGTGTTATTTTAACACCTATATCACATCGTCAAAATTAAGAAATCATATCATCATCAGTAAGAAAAACAAGTTGAACTAACCATTTTCGAATTGGCTGAAAAGCAACAGCCACGAAAAGGCGCGGGAAAGAGTCGTTCTGTTGAAAAACACAAGGAGGAAGAAAATTCATTCAACAGTTCTATTTGTGAGATAAATCAAAAACGAGGACACCAAAACACGGCAATAAAGTGAGAAGCGGTAATAGGGTGCTAAAGTGCACGACTGATAAAACAGTGACGTGAGCTTGTTCATCATTTTTTTACACGATTTTATCATGAATAGTCATGAGTGAACAACGATAAGTATGGCTACGAGTTTTTCATC
This sequence comes from Argiope argentata, assembly GCA_026289955.1. Taxonomy (NCBI): domain Eukaryota; kingdom Metazoa; phylum Arthropoda; class Arachnida; order Araneae; family Araneidae; genus Argiope; species Argiope argentata. Next base: position 400,344 of record JAOUZG010009953.1, read on the forward strand.
AATGAACGCAGGACAATTTTGATAAAAGTTTTTTTTAAAAAAAACATAATGCAACATAATGCATAAACAAAGTGCAATAAAAGGAATATCTTGCTTTTTAGTTTGATCAAAAATTTAACACAGTTAATTAATACCACTAATTAACCAAAAAAACTAAAAACTATGTCCGAAAAAAAAAAAAAAAAAAAAAAAACGTTAGTAGTATCGCATAAAGATACCAGAGAGCGAACAAGCAGATAGACAATCGCCTAAAAAAAAAAGGCGAGCTAAACAGACAAAGGCCCTTAGTGATCGCAGTTAAAATTGGGTTAGACCAAGTCATCAACTTAGTTTCCACGCGCAACGAAAACTTTAGCATTTCGAAGCTCAGGAAGAAAAGACAGTGTGCATTCGAGACACCATCCTTTTGATTCATTGGGTCTGGAAATGTAAAGAATTTCAACTTAAGGTTAAAAAATTTATTTTACTAATGCAAGTGGCAGCGTAGTCTAGATTTGGACGAATCTACAGGTTTTAGATCTTCTTGAGTTTGAACAAATACATTTTTTGATATAATGTCTGTCTCTTCGTCTACTTCAAAGATAACTAAAGTTTTGAACTAGATGATTGAAAGTTCGTACATGATTTTTAAATAGAATTTGAAGGTTTCTATCATTTTGAACAAAATCTGTTCAGAGAAAGTCTGCTCCCTGGCTGTTTGAAAATAGATTAACAAAATAATTACAAAAAGAAAAGGAAACAGGCAGATAAAGTTCGGTACACAGATTTAATAACCATAGTGTAGTTGCCTATTAAAATTCTGAACAAAATCTAACGAGGAGTTGGTTGTCTGTCAGTCTGTACTTTCAAAAGCATGCTAATGTGATAACTCAAAAATGCAATGACTGAAATATGCCAAATTTGATAATGAAAATATGCATTTCAGTATCAAATATTGGTGTTAATTCGTAGGAAGAAAACGCATCAAAAGGACAACTTTGATTTTTGGATATTTTCAATCGCATATCAATTATTAATCACCAGAAACCTCATCAAGAATAATCGATTCAGTAAAACCGACAGATCCAAGTCAAAGATTAATATTTAGTAATCATTATACGCCAATGCCAATTGTATGCCTTACTAAAAGACTGGCCTTACTAAAAGTCCACAATTCTTATCAGGAGATACTCTTACTACCAATAGTTTAAAAACGAACTTCCAATAATCCGGCAGTTTTCTAATAAGATATATGCAGGATTAATATACCATACAATTATTATATATATGAATATTAATAAAAAATGGTTGAACAAAACTTGATATTGGAAGTACTACTTGCTTTTGGAAATACTGAATACGAAACGTGAATGAATAATTCGGAGATTGCAGAAAAAGAAAAGGAGACCCATTATAAATTTGACAGAAAATATATGATATTGATTACTAATTTTTAATATTATTTTTGAAAAATCTCAATAGAAACTTTTAATATAGAATACGCTCAGAACAAAATAAAACTTCGACTAAGTAATTCTTCTGATCCGTGTTATATGTGCGGGGTTGAACTATCTTAACGTTAGGGTGAAGGTTTAGGAGACCCGAATATGCCCAGATAATCAGGGTTTCGACAATCCATTTTGGTGCGATTCTAATTAGAAGACCAGGAGGATACTTCGATTCTTGCAACGATGCAGATTCTAATATCAATTGCTCTTTACCTTGAGGAGATAATATTAAAATAAAAAAACACAAGGATTCCTATCAATTTCATTGTGCAGAAGCAGCATAACGCCTAAGAAGTAATTACAATGCGCAATGGTCCCATGGTGCGAGAGATTCCACAAATGCAAACAAAAAGGGAGTTCAAAACAAAGGCGAGAATCCTCAAGGTTGCAGGATGCATGAAGGACGGACAGCCTCTCTTCCTATGAACGTCGAAGAAATTCCTGTTCGTTTCCTAAACACACGACACCGCTTCATGCCCCTGCAACTATAATCAACTGGTTATTTAAACTGTGTAATGATTCGTTTCCTAAACAGGTGTCAACGGGGAAAAGTCATCAAAGAGGAATGGAAATTAGACATTCGATAGATTTTGAAAACTTTTGAAATTCTGATGATGAAAAGAAGCTGACCCCTGCCTACCCCCAAACTTGGGAAATATTAGCTGCCCAAACTGAGGTAGAGAAAATTAAATTTTCCTTTTGTCATTTCTCAAAACCAAGGAGTGGAAACATAAAAGCATTCCCCATAATCTCACAAAAATCAAATTACGATCTATGAGCCATGGTGTATTCAATATCTTCAGCGTACAATACCTTGGAGGCCCCCTACCAATGCTTTTACATTTCGGCTTTATAATGACAGAAGATAGAATTTAATTGGCTGTTTTAATGAACTCTTAATACATTTGTATATCTCCACAACCGTGCCCTTTTAAGCCATTTCTATCAACACCAATTTTGTGAAGCGTTTATAACTAACAAAGTTGCAGAATTGTTTTACTTTTATTTATTTATTATGATGTTGTTGACTATACCTAGCATGGAAAGAAAATGGTGATTATCCAATTAGAATTTTGTGTAGATTGTTAGGCTTTTTGGTCCAATTTTGTTGAAATTTACTTCAAATTTGTCAATTAAAAAATATTTGCACATACATGTGTTTTTAGATGTTTATTACTTTTAAGTACTATTTAATTAAAAAATATGCAAGAAAATTGTGAAAATCGCTTTAAAATAATGGTCTCGAACCTAGGCAGTCACTTTAAGCGCAGATGTTAAAATGTTCCATGATGCACTCAGAAACGTCCGTAATAGTGATATGTTTATATTTAATAGTTGCTGCTCGGCAATATGAAATGAGAGCAATTTCTGAATCATATGTTGGCGAACAATTATATAGAGAGATATGTTTATTTCATTTATTTAATAAATGTTAACTTTTGAACAGCAGATTTCATCATTTCATGAAATTCAGTTTACATTACATGAAAAAATATTTATTGCCATTGCTTTGATCCACTGTCCGAAGAAATATTCTGCCAATAATATGCTCAGTTTTGCAGGAAAATAGAGAAAGTGGACCAACACAAAAATTAACATTCGATTTGATGACGGTTTGCGTACAAAATAAACAAAACAGATAACAATATCGCACACCTAAAATGCTCCAATTAGATGCTCACAACATATATTTTGTTCTATCTATCAAGTTATGCGAAAGAGATATTTAAAAAAAAAAACATACTGAAAAGTTTATTTTCCCCGCTCCAAAAGCATTCCAGTTATCAATAAATGTTATAGTTTGGGCAAAATCCTTGTCGGACTCCAACAAATTTGATGTGAGAATACAAAACATACTTAATACACCACATCTTCTGATGGTTCAGAAGTAGATAGAATAGTTTGTATTCAGATATGGAAACTTTCCGAGTGTGCATTCATCATGAGTCGAGCGCATATGTCGATCAAATTAGCAGAAAATTTCAAAAAATTGAAAAGAAATTTCAGCGCAGGTAACCTGAATGCTCTGAATGTCGCCTACTTAGACACCTGGCATCTTTGCATTATTAAATTTCGCTGATTTAGGTGGTAACGCTTGAGAGCTGACGTATTCACGCACATATGAAAACAAAAACCAACTGACGAATAAATTTTCCAACGGATTCGGTTCTACAATTGATAAATGGTATATTTATCAATAGTTTTCCTTTTATAAAACACATACTAAATTTCATTCATCTAGTTCTGTATTTGAGCTACCAAATTTACATGACTAGAAACGGCAGTCAGACTTTCTGTACATGGATTTTATTCCTAATTTTTACTGAAATCTAGAATATTGGTGTAATGATCACAAAACAAATTTCATCTGTCTAGTTCCTCAGTCCCTCAGATACCGTAATCACCGCTAGATGCTTGCTTAAAAAATGATTTCTTTGCATTGAAAGTTTAAATTCATCATAATCTCAAGATATATTTATTAATAAATAATAATTATTATTATGAAAATTACAATACCTTCTCTGCACTCTCCCGAAAATCTAACGCCAACAATTATTTAAATAGATCCAAATATTTATATTATACAATTTTATTAATCATATGCCTCGAAAATAATAGTAAAAAAATTAAATAAACTGAGTAGTTAATACAGGAATAAGTATAAAAATGTTGAAACAAATGCTATTTTCTCCCTGTCGTCCCAGAGAGTCAGCACTTATGCACATTCATCACTCGCATTAAATTTTCAGCGAGCACATAAATTTCTTCGAATATCCCATGTATTAAACATGTCGCAAGCACATTCTTGAGATACATCTTTACAATGTAGCAGCCAGAAAAGTTTTTACAACCGCAGAGCAGACTTTACGCTGCGGCCATTTCACCATAAATCTCGAACATCTCCCTTATTAGCGATATCAGAGAGCAAAAGTTCAAGAAAGTAAACAGAAAAAAAGAGGGCAAGGGACTGATGATGATATTCAACAGATGTGGCCCAAGTTTTTTTAAGAGCACACAAAACTGATGATTTGTAAATTCTCAACATCCCTTCCATAAGACGGACATTTAAATGAACTAAACATGTTGATTGAAGGGGTAGGGCAAGAGGTTAGAAAAAGTATCTTCCCAAGGTCTTCAGGATATACGGAAGTTACAATTTATGGCCCTCTACTACAGGACACGTTCCGGCATGAAACTATTAATTATTTGTCAAGTCAACAGTGGGTGAAGCAGGGCATTTCATTACATTCAATTAAGAGCGCAAAATATTTATGCGCTTTTAACTAAAATACATTATTTTCAGCCTCTAACATTTCAATGAGTTCATTTCTAATGTTCTGACTGAAACGGTCTACTCGTCATTATGTGTGGTCATCATTTCAGCTACTACAATTTTCTTTATCTTTCTCTTCACATTTCCAGACGTTTTATAAAATTTGCCCGGATTTTTTTTTTCCATTTGAGTATTCGCAAACATAATGAATGAAGAAAAGAAAACGAAGCTTCTGGTCTTATTATAATTTAATTATATCTAGAGCGTATACGAATAATAGTTCTTAAGAGCTTTGCCCGTGACCATGAGATTTTTCTACCATAGCCTTCGTTAGTTAATCTATAACAGCCATATCCGTGTTAAAAACTCGCTTGGATTTGCATATCTTCTAGTCAATAAAAAATTAAATTTGTTATGCGATCTGTACACCATATATATTCATTTCGAAATCCGTCAGTAGGAAAGCGATCTGCTTGTCATCAACGAGCTGGATAGATGAAATTTAACACATGGCTGCATTTCCATAATTATAAATCTGCATTTAATTTTAAACCAATTAAATAAATTGAGTGATTTTTCTGCCAGTCTGCTACTCGTGAATGTCAAAAAAGTTTAAACAGAAATCTGATGGCATCTATAATATTTTTTAGACCCAATTAATCCATGGGAAGAGCTGGGGGAATAAAATCGTCAGTTTTTTTTTTTTTTTAACGAAATGAGGAAGTTACATACAAGTCAGATCAGATCAGGAAAACATTGCATCTAGTTTAATTAATTTATGCAAAGAAAAGAAAAGGAAGGATCGAAAATAAAAACATAATTCAGCAAATAAATAGTATCAGTTCACAGATAATCTATGATAAACTGCAGAACCTCCCCTCCCCCTTTTTTTAAAGTATAACCATTAATTTAATTTTGAACATATCTAATTTAATCAACAATCTTACACGATTCCTTTTCGAATGTTGAAATATTCAAAAGGATACGAAAGTCAAAATGGTAATTATCTTCAAGGGGGACTTTAGTTTAATCATATTCAAGTCCTGTTTAAAACAAAACTAGGACTATTTTGGGACGGACCTCCTCGTTTCGATGACGAAGACGACACTTGTGCTAGCTCTCCCTTCACCAAAATTCTACACCACACCAAGGACCTTCGTAGAGAGACAGATAATTTTTTTAAAAAAGGTGCTACATTTCTACTCTACTGCTGTGCACGGCCAGCAACTAAGCGGTCAGTTTCGCTTCTCATTCAATCCTTTGATTTGAAGAAAAGAAATAGCTGTTAAACTGCATCACCTTTACCCCTTCCCAAATATGTTAGAAGCAGACGCTGAAAATTTTTTGCAAACCTGAAATTTGTATAAAAAGTTTTAAGTGAAAATAATGAGAAATAAAACCCATATGGTACTATCGATTCCACCCATTAAATAAATAGGAAAGTAACATTTCTAAATGAATATTTATTTCAGCCTTTTATTTTGCTGATTTGTTTTATCACTGTTCAGAATCAATCAGTAAATCTTTATTTTAAAAAAATAAAGAATAAACAAAAAGAACAAGAAACGTATGAAAAAATGTAAAACATTAAATAATTTCTTAGTCATATACAATTAATTAACTTCATCCACATCATTGCAAAAGTTTTGATTTTTTTATAACCTAATAATGAAATTCATTTGGGAAGCGAGTACAGTTCAGTTATATTAAACATCCATTTTAAAGCAACACTAAAATTATTTTGGGACGGATATCGTCATTTTGAACAGCGGTCAGATGATGAAGACCACGCCCGAGCAGGCATCTCTCTCTTAAGTTTAAAATGCACCGTAAAACTTAAATGCGTGATCCACACCACAACGCCTGAGGGTCACTGAAAACGGAGATGTAACATAGAGATAAGGAAAAAATAATTATCATTTATTTATTCTTTTTTAACAGATCCTTCCTCTACCTCTAGAAACAGATTCATTACGAAAAGGGAATTCCTTCTGAAAACAGAAGCCCTTCATTGCGTTCCAATGAATCGAACAACGAATTCCTGTGGTTCTACGCCTGCGTTTCTGCACCTTATCAGATGGCTTTGTTTGCAATCAAGCCTTTTAAAGATAAAATGTATTAAATACCGTTAAATATCGAATGCTATATTTCCCTATTCAGAGAGAAAATTGTTTTCAACTACTTTGGTTCTGTGTCACTTGCGCTCAGTCTCATTATCGCAAACTCATTAGAGGGTGCCATTTGCGCTCAAGCCTTAAAAAGGGGTGCATTATAACTTTTATCTTTGTATGCAAAATTTGGCGATTTTACAATGTGCGCCATATGGTAATAAATCACTGTCAAAGTGAGAATGACACTCCTTATCTTTGATAAAGTTACAAGGCTGCCGTGGGAAAAATGCTAATGACCCTCACCGCGTTTCAAACGATTGATAAAAGTAATTAGTAGAACGAGCGAAATTTGCTTTAAAAATTTACTATGAAGGAACATGTTTATAATTTTCCTACACTGAAGACATTTATAAAAATTATAATTTTGATGCACATAATACAAATTTAATCTATTAAAGTGAATTATAATTTTTAGTTTTAGGAGGATTTAATCTTTATAGGTCTTAAAGTTTAATTTTATTTAACAAAATGATAAAAAAACATGGAAAGTTTTTTAAATTCAAATTTAAATGAATATCAATAATGTTTAGTTCTTTCAATATGTATGTATGCTTGTTTGTATACATTTTCTATAAACGGATACTTGAAATGAGCTAATGTATTTTTTTTACGTTAAAGCTGTTCAAATAAGTTATATTTTTTTGCAAAATTACAAGCACTTCAGTTAAAATAAATTATAAGAATCATATTTAAAATTTCAAAAAGCAGCTGCTGTTTAATTCCCAGGGGAAAAAACATTTTCAAATCGAAAGTGTTGATAATTACTGAAAATTCTTCAAATCTGAAATACATTATTTCGTTTCCTAGCTCATTTACTGTCAGATTTAACTACACATAATCTAATGTACAAAAAACAATCTCTAAATACAGCATCTAAAAGTACTACTTTAAAACGCTTAGTTCTCAGATACAGCATCACGTGCTAAAGTTTTATTCGCAGGTTAAAAAGTAGTAAATTTCTTTCTAATTTTCTTAAAAGCGCTACCAGTGATTTATACTAATTTTCCATTTATCCTAGATCTAAGCACGAAAGAAAGCTAGAAATTAAATATGTTACTTTATATTTTATTCGCTCTTCCCCCCTCTTCTTTTCTCGTCCATGGATTTCTTGCCTAAAGTATAGATTCATGTAAATTAAACCTTTATTGTGACAGAAATTGAAATTACAATAATAAATGTTTAAATATTAAGGTATAAGATAAGACTAATTCCATGGCTATGTCAATAAAGTTTCTGAAGTCTCCTTTTTTACTAAAAAGAATTACATCGTTGCGCATAGGATTAAGTTTTTTTCTTTTTTTAAATGCTGCGCCCAGACATAACTTCAATTACAAAATTTCATTAAATAAGGTAGGCAATTGAACAAAAATTGCAAAAAATAAATTTTTATATGTTCATAATTAGTATAATTTTTATTTTATTTTCATTTATACGTACAAAATTATACGTAAAAAAGAGAGAGAGAGAGAGACCGTTTTAAAATACAATAACGTTTTTAGTCCCGAACATTTGAACAGGGTTAGTGGCTGAAATTTGTTGGATCATTACTTCAACCGGACAGAACTAGTGAGAATAAAATGTCATATATATCAGGGATGCACAGCCTTTTCAGGATGAAGGGCCAAAATATGAAAAGGGATCATGACAAGGACCAAAGTAATAAGTGAATGTTAAAACATTTTTTTAATGGGAAAACACTATTTTTTGTGGAAATACGCATGAATTGCAATTATTACTTTACTTATTTTACTCATGCATGCATTATGCAATAAATAAATGAATGAGATGACTGGAACTGAATATTTGAAGCTATTGATTTTAAGTTGGGCTTTAATATTAGTTGTGGGAATGCGTAGAACAGCAGAAAGGTTCTCATCTGCTATTCTATTTCTTATTTGTGATTTGTTTGAATGCATAAGTGAGAAAGTTTGCTCACAAATGTAAGTGCTGCCAAAAAAAAAAAAAAAAAACCTTGCATATGCAGCTGAATTTTGCTTTAAGCAAGAAAATTCCTCAGGTAAATCTTAAAATTCTAATATCGGCTTTTTTTAAAATTGATTTTTGAAAAATCGGAATTCTGTACGTCAATTAAGGTTAACTGCATATTCTCATCCACTAGATTTACATCAACAGAAATTGGAGAAGAAAATACATCAATTTTTGTTTGACGCTTTTCAAAATCTGAATACCGATCATCAAATGCTTTACGCAAGATTTAAATTGGATTTTCATACTGCATTTTCCTGTGTGGAAATTTTCACGTCCGCGGGCTTCGCCTATACGAAAATCATACTCGCAGGTAGCCATAAAGGGAACAAACTGAAAAGCCGCGTAATAAAAAGTAAATAAGCTTAATGAACAGCAAATTATTTATTCTGATGTAGAATCGTTTTCGTATCAGATTTTTATCCTGTTTATTTGAAAAAGTCTCATATAATTTTTTAAATTAATCTTATTTTATTAACAACATTCACAGGCCAACTTCGAAGGCTACGTGGGCCAATTTTGGCCTGCGGGCCATAGGTCGTGCATCCCTTATATATAAGATGAAAAAATTTGGCATTTCTCTCAGTTTTTCAGTTTACTGTTTTGCTAGATTAGAAACAATCAATTTAGAGTTCAACAGACCAAAATTGACTGTGCAAAGAATATTTCAACTTTAATAAATGGTATTCATACAGAATACAAGATGGACGTTTAAAATTTAAAAAAAATAGGCCCTTTCTTAAGCAAAATGAAATTTTCATTTTCCGAAAAATGTTGGAAAGACAAATGTTGCTTTGATCTAGATAGAAGTATTAATTTCACGTTCAGCAAAATTTTCACGTTTAGAACAGTGAAAACAATTTTTCTTGCAAGAAATTCATCATCACTTACAGTTTTCTGTTCATATTCTGCATATTTCTGTTTTCAAAAGTTCTTTAGTTGCTCCCATTTTCAACAAAAGTATACGGTATGATACCGATAAATTCAGTTAATTTTTAATGACATTATATCTGAACTAAGAAATGAATTTTTATCAGTGAATTTTTGATAAATCTTGGCCGTGAGAAAAAAAAGCAAATATTTCGAATAAAAGGGTCCTTAATTATCTCACTTAATCTTATCAATGCGAAAAACGTGCATTCTATATAGCCCCTCTAGATGCACGCCAAGCTTTCCTGCCAAAGGTGATTAAATCCCAGTAAACCTACCATGAGCGCGCAAATGGCACCCTCTAATGAGTTAGCGCTAGTGACACAATCCCGATTCTAATATTGACACATCAAGAAGTATTTATCGCAGCAGGGGAAGTACTAGCTCCCATAAACACTATAAAATTTGGTTAATCGAATGCTTTTGTTTCGAATGCGTCGACAATTCAAATTTCTCTCCGGTCCTTTTATAGCGTTCTCCTTATGTTCACTCTACTTCGAAGTACACATTTTACTGTGACTCCTACTAACTTTCTCGCATAAAGCTGTTACCTCTGACCAATCGAAAAAAAATTGTAGAGCTTCATTAAAGCAGATAACCCTTGCATGGTAATAGTCACGGAACATCAACATTTGCGCGCGTGTAGCATTTTCCCTCAATCCTTAGAAAAATTTTAACAATTCATTCCTGGCATGCGATTCTATAGCATTCAAAAATCGAATTTGCGTTTCAGGCGCGTTTTTCTTCAATCGACAGAAGTTAAAATTCGACATAGAAACTACAATCACAAAATCAGACAAATTTGAAATACATCAGTCACTACATTTTTGAGTATCGGATTTAAGAGCTTTTCAACCGATCTGTGGATTGGACAAAAAATCTGATAGCTGTCTACACTATAGATATTCAATCAGATAAAGAAATCCAACTTCATTCGTCTAGCTCTTCGTTTTACTATTACTATTACACTTATATTCAAACAGCGGGACAGACTTCCGCTGAATAGATTTCGATCAAAATTCAACAGAAAATAGTCAGCTCAAACGCTTTTGAGTTATCTCTGTCACGGACAGACAGATATTCTGTAAGTTGTATTTTTCGAACTCGGTGAAATCTGAAACGCGGGGATTCGTCAAAATATAGAGATCGAATTTTTTTGACGATTGCCTTATCAATACTTCGTGTACGAGGCAGAAAAAAAAGCAATTAAAAATTCATCTTTAAAAAATTTCACACGCATTGAAAGCAAAATACACACTGCAAGTTATATTGCGTATCCGCTACAAATGAAACTATTCCATTCAGGGCAATTGTAATTCCTCAGTTTCCACACAGACAGTCTTATATAAAAAGATTAAAATGCAATCTGCTATGCATATGTCAGAGCGTCGTTTCTTGAACGGCCAAGCACCGCGTGCTCGTGCAAGTTAAATTATATTTTTATTCATCTCAATTATTTCATTGAATGAGTCATTTGAGTATTGCAAACGATCCAAAATACTTTGTCTCGCATTGATTTTTTTAAAAAAATATCCCATTTTCTATTTATTTCATTTCATATCATCACGCGCTCAAAATGATATTTTTCAAGGTTTTATTTGCTGTAGTCATTAACTTATTATTTTAATCAGAGCTTTTGTAAAGGCGATGGTAACAAGCTATTGAAAGCTGATTTTTTGAGATGCTCGGATTTTGATTTTTCGCCTTAACCTCATTCCCAAAACACCATGTTCTGACATGATAAAAAGAATTTGGTAAAAAATGCATAAAAAATAATAGTTTACCAGAAGTGTGCCATAACAAATAATTTAAATTAAAAAGTTAAAACCGCTCGAAACTTACGCACGTAGGCTGAAGATATCTCAAACGATTTTATATTTGATATCGTTCATTAATAAAAAAAAATGTTTAGCTCCTTTCTTTGAAAGCTAATAACAATATAAAGATGAATCTGTCTTTCATAAGGGGAGACGGTGATGAAGCCCCGCCCTTGAGAGGTTCGTACATCTTATATTCCAGATCTAACAATCCACCACATGATTCACGAAAACAGCCCTTTCTCGATCCTCTTTTCGGAATGGCGGGCAATAAGAGGGAGCCGTCTAGGTCCGGCGACAGTTTCTCGGTCAACAACACCAGAACTCGGATAAAATAGTGAAGGTTAGACTGACAGGAGAGGGGGGGGGATTTCTTCGCAAGGCCATGTCGTTCCTTTACCTCGATTCGCTTTCTTGATTCTCCTCCCCACAGTGAGTGCACGTCAACAATTAGGTTGTTCTGCGAAGCTTGCTTCTAACGTCACAGGAATGTTGATAACAGCGATTCATTTATCTGCTTTCGTGCGCGGGGTTTTCCCAACGCCTCAACAAAAGAAGTTCGCTTCGTTCACAAAAGTTCAACTTTCAAACAGTGCTAAAAACCGATTTAGAAATAGTAATAAATAACTAGTCTTCTCGTACTGCGACACAATGCCACAAAAATTACTTTCTCTTAAACTTTAGGTCTTAGACAAAGTATTAAATCAATTTTAAATTTAAAAGTCCCGAACAAAACCAGTATGGAAGAACCACACCACTTACAGACCAGTGTACTTTAGGTCTGTAGAAAACAGCTCTTGCAAAAACTTAAATCCACAGAGATTAATGAATTCTGTAAAAATTAGTCTTAACGAAAGATTAAATTGCTCAACTTTATTCCACTGTACTAAATTTTGAATCATTAAATTTATTTTCATGACTTAAAATGGTAATTAGACATCAAAATGAAAGTGAGATCCATCCATTTGTAATTACAATTCATTACGGAAATAAAGTAAATGAATTTCGCTCGAAAATAATTGCTTTTTTTAATAAGGGAGATATTAATTTAATTAGGGTTAAAATTTCAACCTGACGAAATATAGTTCTGGGTTAAACGAGGATCGTTGATAGTTTACTTTAAGGAATCCTTAAGAGAAAGTTGGGATCCAATCTCATATATAAAGGAATGTTACAAGAAACGGGAAATTATCAAGCTCCATTCAACATAAACATAGTCCTGTACCTTTCGATTGTGGCTGGAACTGCAGGATCGTAAGCAGGCCATGTAAAGGCAATAATTCGTAATTGAAAGGTTAACGGAGTTCCCGCCCGTGTTGAGCTACCTCCGTTCGTTGGGAACCTTGTTAATGCTTTGCCAAGACTTAACTGACGCTGGCTTTTACAGTGCGTTGGAAGGCAATAATTCGTTGCGAGTCTGAAGCTTTTTAACACATTGCAAACGGCTCTCCCATGGCCCCCACATTTATGAACACTCCGGAAGTATGCTTGACCAATAGGATGCATACACGCGCATTTAAATTTGCATTTGGTATAACATTTGTATAAAGTATTCTTAAATATTACAATATATGTTACACATGTATTTATTCTATAAGATTCTTCACATTTTAACTATTATTTATTTCAAAGACTTAAATAATGCTTTAGAGAGTGGTATTTGGTAAAGCATATTCTCTTGTGCGATTATGTTCTTCGCGATTTACAGCAGTGTCTAGTTTTAACACATTAAGGACCGCTCGCAAATTTTCGTGTTTCGAGTCCCATCTGTTATTGCTTCATAAATAACGAAGTTAGGATAATTTTAGAAAGTACAAGTTTCCCCAAAAATGAGCAATCACAAGCGTATGACTTAGATTTCTTTATGGTTCTTACTGTGTTAAATATTTGCCTTTGGTTGATCATGAATCGATTTAGCCGAGAAAATGTGTACACGAGATATCTCGAGACTCAGCCACAACGCTCGGTCAGCTAAAAACGAGAAATATCGTGACTCGTACGCAATGTGTTAACTTTATAGCATAATGTGTAGCTAACAAATGATCCATTCTGAGAACATTGCGTACGATATTCAACTGTATCCATCCGTTCGTTAAAGGATGATTGTCATTCAACAAAGGCATTTTTTTATCCCTTTTAATAATCGAGATATTAAAAATCATTTTTTATCGTTTGTTACTCAACAGCAATTTATTAAAATATTAAAATTGATTAAAAATAACTGATCTCGGAAGCTTTTATGCAGAAAGGAACCCTTGCAACTTAACTGTCTAAGCCCTCTCCCCCTTAAGGAAGCTTAATCCGATCTCGAATGAGGATAAAAACAGTAATGTCAATTTTATCAATCCTATCTCCCGCTGGTCAAAAAACAGTAAGTCGACACTTTCTTTAACTCAGAGCGCCAAAAATAAATTAAAAAAAAAAACATTTTTCTTAAACGTGTTGACAAAGTGCGCTGAACCCCAAAAAGTTGGGGAGAGGGTGGAGCAGAAAGTACGATAAAAAGCAGGCAGTGGTAGGCAAAGTGGGTGTCAGCGAAAACACAAGACCCACAAGACACTGTTTAATTTGAGTGGGAGTACCTATACATCCTTCTCCCGCGACAAGTGTGTCATCGACCAAAAAGGAATGGGATGGCAGAGGCCAGAGCAAATATTTCTTCACCGAGAGAGGATGAAAACCAAGAACTCACTGAAGCACCAGCGAAGACGAAGATGTCCATCACTAAAATGCTCTCTTCTGGTTCGACAAGTCAAGAATAATAGTGGAGCTGTCATTAAATCAATGTTTGGGTTCCTTCATATGGTGATCTTTTTGTTAATACAAAATCATTTAATAAAATCCCACGTTTTGCTTTAAAAAAAACGGTGGTATGGCAGTTGGCGGCGCCTATTTTCGGTACACTTATGGACAACAATTCAATAGTTTGGGATTCAGATTTGAAATTAAACAGAAGGAAGTGGGATTTTATTTATTCATTCATTCATTTATTTATTTATTTTTGTATTTTCTTGAGTTTTAGGATTTTATTGATTTAAAACAGCCGGGAATAAGGAAATGTGAAGCATCTTTTTGAATTATTACACAAAATCTGGTAAGTTATCTGTTCTCTTAGGTCGTTGCCAATTCACACCATATACTCAAAGGCAGTCATCAAGGGTCTGCTGTAAAAAGCCGTTCAAAGCAGCATAGGATCATAAGCTTATTATAACGAATAGAGGGTGAGGGGGGAGGTTGAATTCCATTTCCTAGATGCAACATGTTAAGTGTTGCCATGTACTACTAATTATGTTAAGTAGTAGCACATGATTAATGGAATGGAATTGCATAGGCTGCTTAGCACCTATGCAGAACACTGCTTTAAATACTTTTCATCCAGATGGCCGACTCACTCGGTAATTTAAATATTTTTCATTTCTCAAACCAGGAGTACTTACATAGTGTGGTCCGACAGGCATCGGCATGGGTGGCGAGAAAAGGAAGTGGCGAACGGTTCCATTTTCGTCCACTACTTGTTGCACTAAGTGGCCGGATGGCACCTGTAGCTGTACAGGCACTGGTCCCGGGCTATTGTTCTGCACCATGCGCATTCCTGGGTGCCCTGTGGAAAGGAAAATAGTACGTATCAGCAACAATCATTCTGCTCAAAAAAATTATCACAACAAATAATATTCTTTTTTTAATTACAGCAAGGTGAATGTAATAAAAATGTAAATTCTTTCAATTTTCTTGAGTACCTTTCTCTATACGCTGACATAACGTCTTTTTCTCAAAGCGTTAAAAAAAAGAATCTTCTTAATGTGTTAAAAAAAATTTTATTTTCTATTACTAATTCCAGGAATGACAAATGGCAAAATCACTGACATTTTTTAATCCTATGATGAATTGCCAATTTACATTTGCTCGAGACTTCATTTTGAATTCTATAATCAATAGTTGCGTTTTAAAATCGCAATTTCTTGTCTATTGAGGCGCGAGTGGAAGCAACTCCTATAATATAAAAAGTATATAGTATATATTTATAAAGGGACAAAGTCGCTGCCGCTTAATGTAATAATTTCACGACTCAAGAATTTTGATAACATTAACCAACTAATAACAACCAAATTCAATAAAATTAACTGTATTCTAATCGCAGCGAAGGAAAAGGGGCAAATATATAAGGGATATTTGTATTTTATTTCAAATACAACAATTTAAAAAATTCAAGAACTCTTTAATTCTAAAAAATTATTCCGTAACCGGTTGCCTTATAGATTGCTTCTACAATTTTTATGAACCATGAAGCACGCCGCGTTTCAAATTATCAGGAGCGTTCAATGTGATGTTCGTTGTGTTGCATCCCCCCCCCCTGCTCATTTGTCCCCATCGGAATTACCAGTGTTTTTTGCTTGGTCCTGCTTTTTTTTTTAATAAATTTTTTTTTTAATTAAATTATTAAGGAGTGGGAAATTTTTCACTTTGCGCTCGCTCACTCTGGAAAACTTTCACAGCAGTTCGGAATTTCAATTTTGTTATTGACACTCAAATCTGCTCTTTTTCACCCCACGGCAGGCGATCGTGACTGGCCAAAAGATAAGAAGTTAGATTCGGGAGCGTAAAAGTCCGTTCCAATCGTGACTGCTCTAGCCCAGTTAAAGGAATCCAAGCCCCAAACTAAGGGAAAAAGTATTACTATATATAAGGGAGGAATTAATTCCATAAATACCAGTAATTAAAATGAAGAATCTGTCAATTCTTTTCTTTAAATATAATATTAAACGATATAAAGATCACACCAAACAAACAAATTGCGTGCATTTGAATACATCGATTCGAGGCCAGAAGATTGATAATATAAAATGTATGATAGCATTAATCGCCATCACATCAGGGGATGTCAAGTGCATAAATACAAGGAACATTTTAGTAGATATAATGACTAGATTTATTTTGTAATCGACCATTCCTACAGTTAAGCAGAAAATAAAGTTTAGTAGGTAGCAAAAAAATACTACAAGATGCTGTGCATGAAATTTTCGCTAAGGTTTGTGTGTATATTTAAAATTATACAAGCTATGAAAATTTGTATGACAACACCCTTTTTTGATGTCATTGATAGATTGATTCCTCGTGGGAAAAAAATACCCAGAGTGCAAAGTTTGGTTTACACACCATGCTTACTTCGGAAAATATTCGACATTTTCTATTAAAGAGTCGTTTGAATTTGTGCGTGTGTGTGTGCGAGCATACTTGAAAGGCATCTGCAAAGCTACAATCTACATGTTAAAACCGATTGCCACTTCACCCGTGACAAAATATTTTCAGTGAAAAGTTTTTGGAAGAATTGTGACTATTTCCATAAGATGATTGAAAGTTATTATTTAACTTACACATGAGCCAAAATATTAAAACAGAGCGTTTTGTTGTACGTCAAAAGAATATTAAAATGAGTATATACTTTTATAATTCATAAGAAATGCCAATTCCAGTGTTCAAATCAATATCTTACAAATTGAGAGAAAAAGAATTAATAGGTTTTTATTCCGCTTATTTCTGCATTTCTTTATCAGTATATACTCCTGCATAGAAATGAAATGACAGTCCATTTATCTGACGAGCATACATTTTTGTAGGCTCGTCAGATAAATACTGCATTTCCTTCTCTGATGTATGTTAATTAGTTTTCTTAAGTGCTTGACTGGCAAATCCTATGTTTCTATTCAAATACTTTGTTTGCTAAAAATATGATTGCACTAAATCATGTATACACAATATATGCGTTACAAGCATGAAAAATAAATTGCAGAATACCACTGTAAATATTTATTAACACCTTCAATTTCCATTATTGTTACACTTTTTAAAGTTACAATTCGTCACATGTCACGCAGCTTCTTATATGAATAGAAATTTGGAATGACACAATTATAAAAAATAATTACATGTGCTTTAACAATAATAATAGAAATAGTTATTCTTTCCATCTTCGAACCTACCAACTTAATAATCAAAAAATTATATTAGAACCTTTATTTACTAAAGCAGAATAAGGTCAGTTATTATTAAGCAGACAATGAAAAATTTAGCACATATCAACCAAAGGTATCAAATGAATTAATAATCAATAAAAAGAATTAAAAATTGTAATAATATATTATTACAAAGTACTAATATTAAATGCGCAAATAAATAACGTTTTGTTGCCCGAATTTTCATTACATGTGATTAACACTTGTTATTTAAGTGCACAATATTTTTAACACAAGTAAACTTGAAGAAACACAAGATGCTCATTTCTGGTCGGAAAATAAGGAAATTACTACCCATAAATTATTAAGAGAAATAATTTGTCAGATTGTTTATAAAATTAAATCGTTAAGTCTGGAAAATATTTATTATAAAATAAAATTCCCATTTTTTCTGGAATTAGTTATATTCTGTAAGAGACCTTACATGAATTGACGAGTAAAAATTCTTGCTTGGTACGAAGACAAAAACAATCCCCAAAGTTTAAAAGGAAGCGACTGTTAACAACATCTTATGAGAATAAAAAAATTGCAATTTTTTTTATTACTTTGATTTATTTATTTTTCTCTTTTTTTTGTCGTTGATGAATATTATACACATAGTTTTACATTACAATGTAGAATATTATATTAGCCTCAAAGAATGCACATTCAGCAGCATTTTATTGCCAAATGGAAAAACTGTCGATATTTCTGAATTAATACTTTGTTCAAACATGAGAAGTTGGCTTCTTTAGCAATTCAAACAGCAATTAACATTTTAAAAGAGAAAAAAAATGCCATAGTGGATTTCACAGAGCTCTTTCACATACTTTCTAATTAAAGACACCAACCACCCGTATAAAATTGGGTTTTATGATAGACACGATCACATTGTAGGTCTACAAACAGGAACTCAAACACCGTCGACAGGAAAAATAGGCGAGGAACTAGTTGAATTCACATTCTGATCTATTTTCATGTTTCTTTTTACGGTAAAATTGATAATCACTCTTTAAAAACCTGAAGAACGTCTTTAAAATTTTATTTCTAGACCTGATTTCTCTCAGTATGTCCAATGCCACTAACAAGAGCGGGGTAATCAGGATATGCAAGCTGAGTACCACTACCAGGAGGTTGCAAAACTGATGAAACAGTCTGTGGTCTTTCAGTAATTTTTTCCTTTATTCTTTTTCCTAAGATTTTTCACCCCATTCTAATCAAGCGATATAAGGCGGAAAGAATACAATCTTTCACGCTTTCAAACTTAGCTCAAGAATTTAGTTCTTCAGTCATCTAACAGTACGACAGTAGACACTACGTATAACAGTCAGATAGTACGTATGCAACTAAACAAGTCCTGAAAGAAACAAAGCCGTTAAAGAAAATAACTTTTTTTTTTAATTGTACACCAAAAAAGACAAAATACTTTGTATTGTAAAAAATATAAAGAAAAGAATATTGGGGGTGGGTGGGCAGGGGGTTGTATCTCATTGATTTAGAAAAAGTGATAAAGCAAGATTTAATTTACATAGATTAATACCTTCAAATCTCATTTTTAGAGCTGCAGAGGTTTGCCTGATGAGGAAGAATCTTTTCATATGCACGAAACTTGCACTTTAATATGTTAAGAATTGCAATTTGCATTCGGTGTCCTTCAAATAAACAAACACTAGTCGCTAATAGAAAAAAAATTAATGAGAATTATACGAAAATTATACAAGATTTTTTGGTTGGCTCTAGAATATCTTGCACAACGGAGAAGACATCGAATTAAGCATATAGAACTTGAATACAAAGCTTAAATGGTTGATGATATAACGAGCGACGGCACAACAAGGAGAAACAAATTCCATGTTCCTTTTAAGCCTGAAGAAGTAATTCTATACAAATTTTCCTGAATTTCCAAACAGGCCGCTTTGAAGAATTCGACGCAAAATCTGGCGACAGAACGGGTCCTTGAGTTGATGCTATTACTTATTTTTTAGGCACAACCTTGACCACAGAACATATTAAAATGAGCATCTCTGGCTCGCTCTCTTGACTCGAGAAGGTCATCAAAACTCCCCGGATGTTTTCGAACGATATGACGCGTCAGAGGCGCCTTCTCTTCAATGTGAACTTCAAAAAAAAAAAAAAGAAGAAGAAGAAGAAGAATATTATGATACGCGCATTTATGCAACGAGATCTGTTTCTTTTGATTTAAGTTATAAGTTTCTGATTTCTTTTAATTAAGGCAATTTAATAAAAATCTATTTAAACTGCAAGTGATGCAATCGTTCGTAGAAATGTGTATTTTCACTTTCTCAGTGAAATCTTTTTGTGAATCTTGAGACCAGGAGACGATAATTTTTAAAGGTGGTTAGTTACGAAAAGGTCAATAAAAGGCTCATATACAAAATGATTAGAAAGTAATTACTCAAACTTTTAGCGTAGATGAGGCATACAGAAATAAAGATTTTTTTTTAATACAAAAAGAGAGTTGCTGCATGGACATCTTTAACAAATAATAAAAAATGGCACTACACACTAAAGCATAGTATGTCGATTTAATGAACAGCTTGCACCGAACCAGACCGCAAATCTTAACTTTAAGCATGATTGCAAGTTTGCTGCTGATGCTGATTGCGCATCATGCAAACAAAGTTATTCGCACACTTGCATTCCTCTTATAACGGGGACATATATTTTGTCTCGTTAAAGGATGTGGCAACAGTAACAATTTCTTTTATATTGCCGCTACCATGCTCTTTTCGGGAATGATTCGTTCTTTTATTTGTTCACTCTCTTAAAGAACGCCTAAGAATTATCGAACCTGTGTTTTGACTCCTGTGCTAATTTAAACAGACTGTATACTTTGTCCCATAAAAATATCCAAGATTTTGTACCAGAGAAATTTTCTTAAGAAATAAGTTCAAAAAAAGAAGAAGAAGAAGAAGAAGAAGAAATACTTTACTGATCACTAGCATTAAAATTAAATGTCCTTAACCCATTCGCTGCCAAGCCTAAATTGCATCAGATTATTCCCATTGTCATTTCTGTTTTGAGTGTTATTGTTTATCTAAGTTTTACTATTTTAAAATAAAAAACATTTTGTCATAAATAATCATTTAAATATATAAAAATCAAACACGAGTATTTATTTTAAAATAAATATACATATTTTGTCATAAACAATCATTTACATGCACAAAAATCAAACACGAGTATACTCGTGGTTGGCAATGGGAATAATCTCATAGAATTGAGGCTTGGGAGCAAATGGGTTAAATAAAGTCGAATTTTTGTTAAAGCAATTTATTTGTAGCTTTTTTTTTTCAAGTTTTTACACTTGTATATTTATGTTTGTGGCCATAAAAAGTTTGCAAGTTTGACAAGTTGTACGTTATAATACATTGAAAGTATCACGAGTATATTCGTGCTGGCAATGGGTAACACCCTGCCAGCAACGAGTATATTCGTGGTTGGCAGCGAATCGGTTAAGTGATGAAGTCTACCAAGTAAAGGGCGAGGGTAAATCTGACCAACAGCCACCACAATTAAGCCGAAACTAATCGAGACAAATCAGTCACACGCAATTACTAAGTGCATATTCTTCCGTAATTAGTTAATTTAATCACAGTTTGCAATTTAATCGGTATTTAACATAACCATACATATACAGTGGTTACAGTTAACAAAATGGCATATGGAATGGTTACAGTTAACAAAATGGCATAAGCAAAGGTTACAGTTAACAAAATGGCATATGCAATGGTTACAGTTAACAAAATTATTTTAAAGCACAATAGTAGCTCGAATTTGTATGACGGATAAGATCGAGTTCGCGGTAGGATTTCCCGAAAAAACGCGGGAAAAGAACGCTCACATGCCTGAAGACCCAGGGACGAATTAAAATCTATTCGATGCACTACGCCAGTCTCCAATTTTTAACATTACAGCCTTTTTCCAAGGATAATTCACTCTTTAAAGAAATTTCACAATTCAAACAACCGAACGAAAAGTATGGCATGAATGTAGACTAACCAAATGGATAAACCGAGCTCCGACGACCAGTGCGCACATTGAGACCGACACATTTCCCCCTCTTTCTCCTTTCTTATAGTTTACCGAGGTTCATTGATGTCTATTCATTTTACCGACAATTTGCGAGAAGCTCCAAACCCACGTCAACAGGCGGGGGTGGTCCAATAATGGGTCAGTTGGCAGATTCACGACCCTACGTGTTCGATTTCGACAGAAATCGCTTAAGTTAATCGGCTACCACTTAACAATTCATGAAACAAACTTTTTAAATTTGAATTTTAGACAAACAAATTTTGTAAATGGGGAAGCAAAACTATTAAATAGTGATTAGCAATGAAATTCAAAAGAGCCACATCCAGCAACAGCAATGAACTTCGTAGTTGCAGGCTTTTTTTTTTTTTTTTTTTGAATTAGTCAAAATATAGAGAAGAGAAAATGCTTTCGGAATTATGACAAAAGTTTCTCAAAATATTTAGCTTATTTTGAAATTACCTTTTAAAACATAGAAATGATCAACAATGAAAGAATTATGGAAATAATTTAACAGCCTGCTACGCAGAACTCAGCAACTCAAAAATGTTCCAAAGCAAGTAATTTCATTGTCTGCACGATGTGCGATCCTTTTCAATACAGCTTCCCTCCTCTCCTCCCTGCCCCTTTTTAAAATGACATAAAGTGCAGCCGCTAATTTTTCTACGGTTTGGAGTTTTATTTCGATCACAATAATTCAGATTATCCCTGCATGGGAATCGCCTAAAATGTCGATAAAATATCGTAGACGATTTTAAAAATCAACATCACCAATAAAAACGTACGTGTTTCTTATGAGCGATAGCTTGAAAAAAAACAGAAATGGCATTTTCTAATCGTAGAGGTGAACAAATACGGAGAATCAAAAATTCTATAAGCTAATAAATTAAGTACGAAATTTCTATGCGAAAATTTCCCTGAAGTAGTACCAGAGCCAATTAAAATCCAGTAACCAGGTTTTTCCGATACAATTTTGACAACCTAATGTGATCTACATGAATACTTTTTAACAAGAAAGCTTTCACAAAAAGGAGTCAAATATATAGAGGAAGAATGAATATCCAATGGTTGGAATATGAGTTAAGGTGATAATGCAAAGCGTAGAGAGCTAGATGCATCGAAAGAGGTAGACATATTAAGATGTTCAATTCAAATTCAACAAGGGATTGACTGTCTGTATTTTTAGTAATAATTCAAGAATAGGGGTAATTCAAGAACGTAATCATTTAAATATGTCGAATATGGTATGTGATTTTGAGACTACAATTACAGTTTGTTAAATTTCAGCCAAATTGTAGTTCTTTGTCCAATTTGGATTAATCGCAAAACCTCATTAAACATCACGCGACAGACTGAGTGATAATGCCAAATTCAAGCCAAAGAATAACATATTTTGTAACTATCGTACGCTAATACCATGAAAGGCGTTTCCTGGGATAATTTTATTGGAAAGTATGCGTGACAACTGGTTTTCATCTGTTTCTGCAGGTTATTAGTATATTTCCATTTGAAAACAATGTTTCATTACAATTAAAACAAGTGATAAAAAATTTAAGTCAATTCCTACTTAGGACAAAAAAGAAAATATTTTTTGTTAATTTTTATTAAATAGTTACAATTAATTTAAATCATTTATCAAAAAGTTATTGATTCTCGCAAGAATTAAACTCGCATTCTTCTCCTTCACGTGAAAAATACTAAAATTTTCGCATTTTACAGATTGAGTTATTAATTGTTGATTTCAATTTCCATTACAAACTGCTAAAACTCTATTTAAAGTAATAAAAATTAAATTTAATTCATGAATTAATATTTGAAAAAACTATATAAACAGGAAGTGCCGTCTACTATAGGTTTTGAAAAATGTATTTGAACCTGAGTGGATTAATAAAAAGTACTTCATGAGCGATTGAAAACTTGAACAAGATATTTTAATATATATAGAGAGAGAATAACTAATAATAGGGATTG
Organism: Argiope argentata; assembly: GCA_026289955.1. NCBI lineage: Eukaryota > Metazoa > Arthropoda > Arachnida > Araneae > Araneidae > Argiope > Argiope argentata. Next base: position 424,023 of record JAOUZG010009953.1, read on the forward strand.
AAAAACGTCGTTCAATATGAAAATGATCCTTGTACCGAGCCGACGGTCATGCAAGCTGTATCTGATTACTCTTAACTCTGCAAATTCAGCTGGAATCGGTTCCAGTATCAAAATATTTTCGCATTTCTCTCCGTTTCGAAATGTGTTTTCAAATGGCAATCCGTTGAACAGAAAGATGGCTGCCTGTAATGAATTGTACGGAGCATTGGTTCCCGTTGGCTTCCAACCTGTGCGCACTCGAAAGTTCAGTCTGGAGGACTGGGGTTAGTTTACAACTTATTTTAAATGATGTCTGATGTCGAGTCACGCATTCGTCTTGTTCCAAATCAATCCTGCCATGATTCGCCTCTTTCCAGAAGCTTCGTGTTTCAGTCAGAATGTCACTGGCTACGACCATTCGGAAAGACCATTTTTGCCTCCCCCACTTTCCCCGTTCACAGATATCACAAAGCGAGCCTACTTTAATCGTCAGCAAATTCCACCTCACGAGGGTCAACGTTTAGATTTCCCCAAGTCCAAATCAATTTTGAAACTATGCTTGCTAGCATGAAAATGAATGATTATCTATGAGGTAAATATGTGGTATTTGGTGCATGGCTTTTTTAAAAAAAAGTAAACTAATGTATTGATATTCGAACAAATTTCGAAACAAACGTTGAATGAAATGTAACGAAAACAAAATATAAATACACACATTTTCGCGAACAAAAATAGTGCAGATAACAATGAAAAAAAAAGATTAAAATGAAATTTTTTATTTATATTTCAATGTATGAATATGATTTCTTGAAAGGCCAAGCATCACGCGCTCGTGCAAGTTAAATTTTTTTTTTTTTTTATTTTAATTTTTTCACTAAATGAGTCACTTTTAAAAAAGATCCAAAAAAAAAAAAAAAAAAAAAAAAAAAACTTTGTCCCGCATTGATAGTTAAAAAAAATATAATACATTTTCTATTGATTTCATTTCCTATAACCACGAGTTCAAAATGAGATTTTTCTAGGTTTTATTTTCCGTAGTTATTATTTCTTTTAATCAGAGCTTTTGTAAATGCAATGGCAGCGCGTGATTAAAAACCGATTTTTTTGAGATGCTCGTGCAGATAATAACATTTTTACTTTTCGCCTACGGATTTTCGTTGACGCCAAAAACTTCATCCCAAAAACAACATCATGTTCTGAATAGACAAAAAATGCACGAACGCATATGAAACAAAAGAAAGGTGTAACAAAAAAAAAGTATGAAAACGCACTAATATTGTTGACTCAACAAGATGTCGCGGGTTCCGAAACAATATATTAAATGGTATAAGAAAAATGTCAATATTTTTATTTCCTATCATTATGAGAAAATGGCAACTCTTAAAGAAATATATATTTGTATGATGTACCAAATAACAAATTTAAATTAACTTAATACGATTTTAATTTTAAAAGAATTTTACTTTATGTAGATGCCTTCTAAATATATATAAATTTATTAATATTATTATATATAATGGAAGAAAAAAATTAACAACAGCGCTCATATGATACTTTGAAGACCCCACATTTGAGCAAATGCATTATATCGTTTTTCAATGTTCAAAGAAACAAAGCATACACAAACTAAAAAATGCTTTAAAAAATATTAGCAATATGTTCTATATTTCCCAATTCGATTAAAAGTTCGCCGAGAAATGGGGAAAAAATTATTGAATATTTCTTTGAGGGGACATGTATAGACGGACAGACGTAGAGTCCCTTGGCAAATTTGACTCAAATTTAATATTCTATTCTTTCAACATTAATACAATGTAGCAGGTGTAATCCATTTGACCCTTGATATCTAGCAGTTACCGTATTCGCCTACTCTCACACGGAAAGCTGGGAATGAGTTTTGTACAAAATGCGATAGAAATTCACAAATTCGGAGTAAAGACCACATGCGAAATTTCGTCCGTTTAGAGTACGTTTGAGGTAACATATTCGCAGGCATGTATAACATAATTACAGAAATAAGTTTTACAGACTCAAGCAGATCACAAAATTATTTTCGAACTCGGAGATGAAGATTCGTCAAAATATGGAAATAAAATGTGTTTGGCAATTATAGAAATTTTGCTTCGAAAATAATTTCGTACACGAAAAAACTAAAATAGGTCCACTAAAGCTGAAATGAATGCAAATGAACAGGGTATTCGTTACGTTGTATTTTCCATGGGGAAATTATTTTCCTCAATTACGCTCTTATTATATGTTCTAAAAATGTTTCTGGGAAACTATTATCTAAACAATAAATTAATTGAGATTGTTCATTTTCTTTCCTTTCTTTTCCATTGCAAATCTGAACATTTATTATATCACCTTAAATTACTTTGACTAAGAGCACGAACATTGCCCAAGCCTCAATCGGGGTTCGTTCTAAAAATAATGAATCGAGTTATAATGTTATGGGATTATCAAGGTAAGATCATAAATTACGTAAGAAACTGCATTGAAAGAATTTTTTTAAAAATATAAGTTCAAGTGTGTAACATAGAATATAAAACAAGCAATCTACGAGATGGTTTCAAAATAAATCATCAGGGCAGTATCCATCATTAACCAGGTGTATTTCAAAACTGAACGTATTTATAATGCTATAGAAAATTCCGGTCTCTCGAAAATATAAAGGTAAATATATGGTGCCAAGAAAAGCCGAGCTTACAGAGGGAATATAAAACTCGTGGCAGAATGTTATGATTGTTGTATCGCGACCTACTTTGCATCTGACAATAAACCTAACAATACGTAAGCAGCAAAATTCTTTAAAAAAAATTCATTACTCTATTTACAAAAAAAAAAAAAAAAAAAAAAATCATTATGACACTAGCCGCCTTTGGCGACCAGCTTGCCCACTAGAATTAATGCTCACTAAAAGTTTCAATAACATATGTATGTACCTTGTTCTCTTAATACATTTTTCAGAAAATATTTTTATGCTTCATACTTTAATAGTTGCATAACACATATTATCATAGCCTCACGATATTTTGTTCTTTGTACATTATACAGTGGCTCGAACTATTGAGAGTACACCTTACTTTTATTTGATAAATGCGACTTTTAATACAAATAACATAATAACGAGAAGTCCAAACATTTTTATTTTTACACAAAACAAATGGTTCACTTTAAATTAAAAACAAGTAATATAAAAAACAGCTTTTTAAAATTAATTCCTACGTGAGTAAGTAGAAATTTTTTTATTTTAGCTACATTTTATTCAATAAATACAATTGTTCCGTTTTACAACTGAAGGAGGAGTGCAGTAGTTTGAGGATATGACCCCTGAGCACCCGAGGGCAGAAGTCGGACTTCTAACTCACGTACGTTACAAATCCTTTTCACGAGGCAGACTTCCTTCATGCATTTCATTCATTCATCCACAGGTCATAATTTAGATCTGAAACAGAGAACGAGCACCTCTGATCCAATAACCCCAGTGATATTACTCTTCACATGGAGAACATTTTAGAAATTGATTGAAATAATTTAAGAAATCTCAGCAGCAATTTGGATGAGTTACAGGGTGACAGGAACCTAAAGGAAAGTGCTAAAAATTTGGGTTTAGATGGAAATTTCATTTTCCAGCAGGACAGCGACTCCAAACAGAATGCAAATCATGCCAAATATGGTATGTTTTGTATTGTTAACAGCATTTACACACACTACCACAGTAGCCTGACATCAATGCTATCAAATAACCGTGGGCTACATCAAAAATAGTGGTTCAAAAACACAAAATTAGATACTAATCCTATTTAAAGAAAGTGTTGCAAAAAGAATGGGGTAAAATATCTTTAACTCTTTGCAGTCTGAAAAATTATTAGATACAAAATTATTCACCTAATACAAAGACTTGTTCATTGCTATGAAAAATAAATATATATTATTCTTCGAATTTCTTTGAAAAATTAATCTACGCCTCTTAAACATTATGTAGGCGTTTTTAATAATTAAATTTGAAAAATAAATAAATAAAACGAAAAAATGATGCACAGTCTCGAATGTCGAGTCACACTCGACATCGGACCGCAAAGGGTAGAATACAACGAAAAAGCGGTCGAATCGATACTATAATGTTTCAATATCACTATAAAAGCCCAAAAAAAGTACAACTAAATATTGACTCTTTCTATGCGAGATATAACAAAAATTTCACAGGTATATTCTCAATTTTTTAGGCAAATATCTTCTTACATTTATCTAAAATACTTCTAAAAATTTTAAATTTAGAAAATTTTTGATGATTTTAGTTCATTTTTACTTTAAATTTAACCATTTGTTATTCGTAAAAATAAAAGTATGTTTGAACTTCACGTGAATGTGTTATTTGCATTGAAAGTCGGATTTATCAAGTAAATATTGGTCGTACTCTTAACTATTTGAGCCACTGTACATATCTCTAATTTGCTGTCAGCTGATGTAACTTAAAGAGGAAACTTCGATATTTAAATAAACTTTTTTCCGGAAATCAAGTTTTTTTTTTTGGTTAAAAAAAATACAACTACAGAAAACCCAATCATTTAACATTGTAATTTCAAATGTACAACAATCTATTTTTTAAATAATTTATAAACTATTTCAAAGAATTATTCATTAAAAATTACTCTGATTCATCCTACAATTCAATTAAACCTTCAAAAATATTTAAATATGGTAAATAATATTTTACTTCAAACAATAATTGTACTTCTGAAGACTAAATTTGGTATAGTCCTGCGATCTTATAAACCATATCCAGTAAAATTATCTTGATAAACCAACGCTTCAATATTTAGCGATCAAGCCTTATAAAGCTTTGAATACCGTTATTTTAAGGCAAACAACAGTTTTATTACCTTATACAATCAGTCTAGAGGAAAATTCGAACCATGAATGGGATATTTTCTAATAATAGCACACAGCCATCTAGCCCAACATTAAATCATCCAAAAACCAAATTGAAAGCAGAAATGAACATGAAAATTAGGTGATGCCACATAGCATCACAGGCCAAGGCGGCGTTTAAAGAAGTAAATAAGTCGCATTCCTTAAAATAAAAACGAAGAAAAAATACATACAACTCAAAATTAATTTTAATGTAAAAAGAGAATAAATACAATAAACAACAAGAAGCCCCCCCCCCCCCCATTCTTTTAGCGGATGTGTGAAATGGTCGAAGCAAATGAATGAGCGAAGAAAGGTGCTTTCAGTATGGAATGCACCTGATGTTGCTTGATCAGTAAGAAGCGTCCATTGCCCTGACAAGACCAAAAGGTTATGTGGGGACCATTTTCAAAATTTAAATGCGTATGAATTTATTCTTTAAAGAAAGGCATTGCTATGTAAAATCAGGATTTCAATTGTATAAAGTTTTATTCGTCAAAAAAAAAAAAAAAAAAAAACTGAATGGATGTAATAGAAAAATGCTAAACTTTATTTTTCTCCGACAAGAAAAATAATAAATTTTTAATGGCTGACTCTCGTTATGAAGAAATAAGGTCACAGATCGCGCAAACAAAAGACATCGTAAAAGGGAAGATGGCAAATTTTATTAAAGAATTAACTTCTTAGAGATAATTCTTATTTTACACACCCCAACAACTTCCTTAGACATCTAGCTCCAGACTAAACATACTTTTAGAAAAAATCACCCTGTCTAGCCCATTATATTTCGCAGACCTCAGCTGCAGACGGCAGAGAATCCTCTCCATCCAACCCAACAAGATCGCATCCAAAGCCAAATGAAACAAAACCGAGCGAGACGATTCAGTCGTCAAAGAGACTAAGAGTTCCGATGTTATCAGAAGAATTCGCCAGGCTTATTAATCGGGAAAAGATAAGCAAAATGTTTCTTGCATTAAAGCGCAAACATTAGCAAAACATTCTGTAAAAAGTCAACAGCAGAAGTTTCTGGGTTGTTGAATATCAACCGGACATATTGCTTGATAAATTTTAGAGCAGAAATTGTTTTAGTTATCTTTATTTTCATTGTGTTAATCTTTATGTCGACTTTGCATACATCCTGATCAGCTAGCTAGTATAAAACTAAGTTGAAAACCAAAATTTTTCTCCAGTTTTCTTATTTTTCTTTTTAATGTATCCACCTGTACAAGTACATATATGATTCAAAACACTGTTACGAGTCTAGACAATAAAAAAATATTTTTGGATTTTTTTTAATTATGGGTGACATTTTTTAAAGAAATTCGCCAGTGATTTTATCAAATAATTTTTTGTAAAAATACTACCAAGTGTAATGATCGCATTACACACCCGCCAAAAAATTTCTGAAGATTTCACCAATTATGATACATAAAACTTAAAAACACCGAAAGTTTAGAAGATTATTTCATATATAAAATAAACCTCTATTTGATGAAGAGGCATTGGGATTTTAACAAGTTATATTATTAAAATTATTTCACGAAAATAATCAAATTTCTAACTTTTGTCAATATCTCTTAACCCAAGCCATAACAAACATAATGCAAGAGACTTAATAAAACGTCAGAAAGCAAGAACGTAAGAAATTATTCTGAGCATATATTAATTATAAATTATATTATGACTTTTTAATGTAAATTAAATCCTAATTCCCAGATTTTTATCCATAATACCTAATTCTAAAATATCTTATTTTCCAATTCAATTCCACCTTTTTTAAATAATAATAGTAATGGAACAAAAGTTCTCTAAAATTGCTGAAATCGACAAGTTCCCACACTTCGAGTGAAGGGATAAAAAGCTGCCGATCTAAACAACTTGTATCAAAAGATACCTAAATTATCCTTACATAAATTTACACGTGTAAAGAAATCTTCATCCGAATCTCACAGTACATTATCATACAATCTATCGGTATACTATCTTTTCTTCTCTCTTCGCCCGCGAAACTTCTTCAAAAATTACATCTGTACATGTACATATACTCACTGACAAATGAATCAGAAACCTAAGATCAATATTTTATTGGACCACCTTTTGCACGGATAACTGATCTGATTTGTTTGGGCATTGAGTCTACAAGATTGTGGAGTGCATTTACGTCCATAGAATACCATACATAGGCAATGCAGATTTTTAGATCTTGCAAATTAGATGAAAGAGTGGAGTGCTGTCGGATGCGTCTTTCCACCATATCCCACACATTGTCTATGGGGTTAAAATACGGGTTATGCGGTGGCCAGGGAAGGTCGACTATGCATTCCTACCCTCTGCAATTCTCTGCGCATGGTTCGAGCTGAAATCTGTTGGGAAGTGCCTTGGCTGACGATTTGTGTCAGCTGAATTACAGCGAGTCCCTGTTCTGCCGCGCAACTCGTCGGGGACCACGCTGAGCAAGCCGAACCGCTGTTACGTTTTCCAGAAGGACTGTGGGTTTTGACTCCAACTTCTGAAAGCCTTTGATATGGCTGCTTTTGAGAACCCATTGAGATCTGCTGTCTTCGAAATCGAGGCACCAGCTAAACGGACCCCAACAATAAGCCCTTGATCAAATGGTGAAAGATCTGTTGTTTCCCGATTTTACTTGCGAAAAGGACTCTTACACCTTATACTAGCATTCTAACCACGTGTTAACAAAAACAAGCCATAACAAAAAAATTGCACACTTTATCCCTAGAATGCATTTAAATGCAAATATCAAAGGTGTCTAATTCATTGGCCAGTGAGTGTATATACACACACAAATATGCATATAGCTATTTTCCCTCGTTACCTAGAAAACATGATAACAAACATAATTTTGAATGGATTTAAACCGCTTTGGAATATAAATAAATAAAGGAAAATCATCAGATAAATTCATAGAGGGGCTATTTCTTTACAAAAAGAGTGATCACATTAAGAGTAAACACTTAAAAATTGTCATATGTCTGAAGCTTTTTTCCTGGAAAGGGGGCAGGGGGTAATAAACTTCTAATATGATTAAATATTATCGAAAAGATTTTATTTATATTTTTATCTTTAGTAATCAAACAATTTTTTAACTAGATATCAGTTGCTTTGCAAAAGGAGGCAAAAAGAGGCCGGATCTCAAATTTCGATTTAAATTTTGCAACATTCATCATATACAAATATAATTTTTGATGTAATTGCGAAAAAAAATTAAACGCATACCTTAAATGAGCTCCGTTGATACGCTGAAATCCATTTAACATTGAAAAGTATGAAATGTATGGAAATTGTGATATTTGGAAGATATTCGAACATATATAATTTCATTTAAATACCATTAATCAATTTATAAAAAATAATATAATGAGGTATTGGTATATTTACATCAATCAGAAATCGAAGGGTAGAATGGGAATTTTAATTCTTCAGTCATTTCTCCATACTAAATTTTAATTCTTACTGCATTCGCTTACAGCAAACACTTATTTCATCTGTCTCTTAAATGGATCTATTGTATTTGCTTCGACTTTAATCATATATGATTTTATTATCATGAAAAAAATATTCATTTCATGGCATTCATTTTCTAAACTTAATTCATTTTAATGTTTTCATAACGTTAGGTTAAGAAAACATTAGCTGAAATTCATCAAATCATGAGCTGTCCTCTCTTCCTTCGTTACCTTATAAAAGTTAAAACTTCATTGATTAACTAATCATGAAGGTCTGGAAGATTTAAAAGTTTGCATTGTTACCGAGAGTATAGGATTTCAAAAGTCTTCAACATCATCTTCTAATTTTAAACATTGATAAGTAAGCATATGAAAAAAAAAACAATACAGATGAGAGAAAAAAATACAAAAAAAAATAATAATAAGCGGAACTTATACTTAATTAATCGAAGGAGAAATGGTTTAACTAGAAGATTAATAATTGATTAATTTTAACGCCACACTTTCACAATCATCGTAAAAAGCTTTTAAAGTCAATGCAGCACGCATCAACGTCTTTGAAATTTGGGCAACGCTAACTGATCGTACACAGGGATGTTTCGCTTTCACCCGCAACCCGCCCCAGTTCATCATCCATTTACACATCACACTGGCGGCCATTCAAACCACCAAGCCGGTGGAAAGCAGCCATCAGACGCAACAAAACAACCCCAGCGAAATATGAGAAGCTTTTTCATGCCCGAAGAGTTCCGTGAAAAGGCACTGACCTTGAAATCGTCAAGATTCCGTAATTCGCGTTTTGAAACCGGACTGGCCTGTTGCCCTTCATTCGCTCACGTTTTTAAAACATTTTCACGCTACTTGGAATTTCTTTCGCATGCTCTCCTCTCGAAAGCGGAGAAATGAAGTTTGAAAATTCTTTGGTACGCTCACAATTATTCAAAGTTCTGTTCCTCTTTCGGGAACTCCAATTAGCAATTCAATTACGGTATACATTTCAATTAGAATGTATCAAAAAGAAAGGACCATTTAATTCACATAAAAATAAAAGTAAATTATTTCAAATCTGCATTGTAAATTTAAAAACAAAACAAAAGTAGCAGAGAATTTTAAATTAACAGGCAAAAAGAAGGGGGGGGGGGGGGGCAAATCTCCATTTGTAAAGGGGCCAAGTATGTTGTGAATGGTGAATTCCCATTCAGTGCCCCAGGATTTTATTATTTTCACGGAATAGAAAATGATTCATTAAAAAAAAAAACCTTTTGCATTCAGCTGGTACCTCTCACTCACCATTGAAGGAGGTTCATCATTTTGACGTTACAGTTATTTACTTATTATGTACTTTACAATTTTGGTTGGTAAAAACGCCTACAGAATAGTGAAAAGATGTAGATAAGTTTTTCAAAGAAGTTCGACTTAAAGCAATTATATGCATTTATTTTTCGAAACAAAAAACAAGTCCTTGTATTAGGTGAATAATTATACATCAAAATACTTTTCCGCGCGCAAAGAGTTAATTTAAATTTTAATTTCTATGCAGTTTCTACCTTCAGCGACCAATTGCTTTAGACCCCTAAAAGAGAATAACAATTCAGTTAATCCACATTGATGGTAAAACTGACCGTTATTCAAACAGTTGGTATACTTCATAATAGTTGTTTAATATTAAGGTTTGCCATTACTATAAAATCGATATACTACAACCGCAATGAGCTAGCGGAAGACGAGGTTAAAGTGGATTCTGGTAGCAACTACCCCCCCCCTCTTCTTCATCATTACAAATATCCATGAACAGGTGAAATATTTACAAGAGGGGGGGATAGCATTTTGTAACACTGCATCAAAGGCAGTCAATTTATAGACATTTCTATCACTGCAGGTGGTAAGCGCTGCTTTCAAAAATCCGATTGTACGAAGCATCGTTAGAAAAATAATCGCTTTCAAGGGTGCACTGAGGATAGTTCTCGTTCTATGATTCTTTTAAAAATTATAGAAGAATTGGAAGGCTTGACCTCCAATAAAAATCTCGTCCTCCCCCAAGCAAAAAAGTAGAAGAAAGAACTCTTTGCATGGCGCACAGCAATTACGAAATGTAGATCTTTGTCGTGAATTAACTTCAGTTTTTATTCATCCATCACGAAAATTTGTATTTGCAGAAGCTGTTTTTCAGACAGCTTGAAATCAATGGAATTGCAGTAGATGTTACATCATCACATATCAAATTTCGTTGATTGATTTGTCATTGCGTTTATACGTGCTTTTACATGCACGCGTCCAGGCCAAAGTATGGATTTAGGAAAGCTTAGAGCGATTTGGTCAAAAATTTTACTAGCATCTAAATTTCTGATGAAAAACCTACGTACAAAATTTTATATACCCGATTTTTCTTGCCTTCAGTTACTGAATTCAGTTGTACTCGAACGACCAGACTGAATTCCTCAATGGATTTCAAAACCTATAAGTTTGATCGAAAACGCTAAAGTGAACCCATTAAGCCGAAAATATTATCAGTTATCGTATTCAGACATCCTCCCCTCGGAACTAAGAGAGGTCTGAGTCATGGAGATTTATCACTCTCTCGACTTCCAGTTTGTGGATTATTGCATTATTTTCACTAGATTTTGCATTAACAAAAGTAAAATCAAACTAAGGCATTAAATTTCCACTTAACTTCAAACCGACTTAAAATTCATTATTCATATTTCC